>VZQC01009198.1:199564-247137 GCA_009823505.1 Rhizomys pruinosus
CTGGGACCGTGGCCTGAGACTATGGCTTGTGGCTATTGACTGGGACCGTGGCCTGGGACCGTGGCCTGAGACTATGGCTTGTGGCTGTTGACTGGGACCGTGGCCTGGGACCGTGGCCTGAGACTATGGCTTGTGGCTGTTGACTGGGACCGTGGCCTGAGACTATGGCTTGTGGCTGTTGACTGGGACCGTGGCCTGGGACCGTGGCCTGAGACTATGGCTTGTGGCTATTGACTGGGACCGTGGCCTGAGACTATGGCTTGTGGCAATTGACTGGGACCGTGGCCTGGGTCCACAGAAAGGAAGCAGACGCCTCCCTTCCCCTTCTCCTTTGCTCCTTCATGGGAAGAAGGTGGAGCCTTCAGCACCACTTCCGCCCTTCCCAGTTGTATTCCTGCCAGGGAAGAAGGAAATTAAAAGGAAAACTTACTTGAAATGAAATGTTGGAGCTAGAGGGATGGTTCAGGGGCTAAGATGGGAATTTGAACTTAAGTCAGGCATGAGAACCTAGTTCAAATTCCCAGCACTCATATAAAAATGCTGGGCATGGTAGTGGGTATCTGTAACTGGGGGAATGGATACAAGTGGCTCTGGGGTGTAGAAGGCAAGCTCCAGGTTCAATGAGACACCATCTCAGAAAAGTGACGTGGAGGAAAGATTGGGATAGACGTCCTCATATCAATCTCTGGTTTTCACACACACCTGCTACACAGACAAACACACCTGTACATACACATGGGCACATGCATACCACACACACACACACACATATACAAACACACACACTGAGTTGCCAGCTTACAGTATCCTGGCCTGCTAATCAAAATGGTTTACAAAATGGTCACACAACGTCCAACCCACATTTCCTTCCTTACCCTCTGCCTCCTGAGCACACATGAAAAGGAAGCCTTGGCTCCCTGCCAAACTCCCCTGCCAACTCAGAGGTGGAGATGGTTAGTCTGGAGTTGGGCCGAGGGCCCTGCAGCAGGCTGGCACTCTCTTAGCTAGCCATGTCTAACGCTGAGCAGGCTGTGACCAACCACCGCAGCATGTGCTTTCCTCCCTGGGTGCTGCAGGAGGCAGGCTTCCTGCTGGGTGGGAATGGGCTCTGAGGCAGGAGCCTGCTGTTTCTCCTCTTTACCTGGGCCCTGCACACAGGCAGAGGTGATCTTCATCTGTAAGCAAACTGGGCTTAGCTCAGTGTGCACACAGAAGCACACCAGCATGAATCTGGGGGTATCTAATATCTAAACCCCTCATGTGAGTCTTTCCTCCAGGACTAAATGGTGATTGCTCAGAGTGAGGCTCCTGTCCTACATTCATGTCCCCAGCCTCCTGTGCATGTGTTTATAGGACATTTATTCAGGTGATACGTCCCAAGAACTGAAAAGAAACACCTAAATAGCTGTATCATTTGTGTGCTGCTAAAATCCTACTGGAGTTGGGTGGTGCTGCATCAAATATTAGTTCTGGGTGATCTAGGCAAATGACTTACCGAGTCAGGAAGCTTTAAATATGTGTCTCATGGGAATGGCTGGGTGCCATAATGGATGATGCATGGGCCCTGCCTGGTCCCTATGTGCTGACGCCAGCTCTCCTGCTGTCCATGCTTCATAGCCAAGCCCGGGCACCCTTCCACCTGCTGCTTCTCAATCCCACAACTCGGTGCTGAGAACATGGGTGGCACTCCAGGCTACTTCCATCTAGCCCATTACTACTAGGTGCTGAGAACATGGGTGGCATGCCAGGCTACTTCCATCTAGCCCATTATTACTAGGTGCTGAGAACATGGGTGGTACACAGGCTACTTCCATCTAGCCCACTACTAGGTGATAAGAACATGGGTAGCACCCAGGCTACTTCCACCTAGCCCATTATTAATAGGTGCTGAGAACATGGGTGGTACACAGGCTACTTCCACCTAGCCCACTACTAGGTGCTGAGAACATGGGTGGCACCCAGGCTACTTCCATCTAGCCCATTACTACTAGGTGCTGAGAACATGGGTGGCACGCCAGGCTACTTCCATCTAGCCCATTACTAGGTGCTGAGAACATGGGTGGCACGCCAGGCTACTTCCATCTAGCCCACTACTAGGTGCTGAGAACATGGGTGGCACGCCAGGCTACTTCCATCTAGCCCACTACTAGGTGCTGAGAACATGGGTGGCACGCCAGGCTACTTCCATCTAGCCCACTACTAGGTGCTGAGAACATGGGTGGCACGCCAGGCTACTTCCATCTAGCCCACTACTAGGTGCTGAGAACATGGGTGGCACGCCAGGCTACTTCCATCTAGCCCACTACTAGGTGCTGAGAACATGGGTGGCACGCCAGGCTACTTCCATCTAGCCCACTACTAGGTGCTGAGAACATGGGTGGCACGCCAGGCTACTTCCATCTAGCCCACTACTAGGTGCTGAGAACATGGGTGGCACGCCAGGCTACTTCCATCTAGCCCACTACTAGGTGCTGAGAACATGGGTGGCACGCCAGGCTACTTCCATCTAGCCCACTACTAGGTGCTGAGAACATGGGTGGCACGCCAGGCTACTTCCATCTAGCCCACTACTAGGTGCTGAGAACATGGGTGGCATGCCAGGCTACTTCCATCTAGCCCACTACTAGGTGCTGAGAACATGGGTGGCACGCCAGGCTACTTCCATCTAGCCCACTATTACTAGGTGCTGAGAACATGGGTGGCACGCCAGGCTACTTCCATCTAGCCCATTACTTCAGTCAGTTCAGTCTGCCCTGAACTTGTCCCAGAAGCACCTGTCATCTTAGGCCTGGGACATCTGAACTATCTTCAGTGTTGTGCTGGACAGCTTCAGGTGTCAACAGGACACACGTGCGTGGAGGGAACCTCAGCTGAGAAATTTCATCCTTTGGACTGGCCCATGACCATGTCTATAGGACATGTTCTTAATTGTGGGGTGGTGTGTGATTGCCCAGCCCTCTTTAGGTGGTGTCACACCTGTGTTTTTTTAAGAAAGACAGCTGAGCATGGGCCAGACGAGCTAGCCAGCATGTAGTGTTCCTCCATGGTTTGTGCTCCTGGTTCCTGTCCCGAGTTCCTGCCTTGGCTTCCCTTGATGATGGACTGTGCTGTGAGCCAAATAAACTCTTTCCTCCCCTAGTTGGTTTTGATCAGTTTTATTCCAGCAATAGGCAGTAACTAGGACAAATTCTGTATACTCAGTACACCCAAGTGTAAGCGAGTTCAAGAGTAGAAGCTGGTGGTTAGACCCTGACCTCTGGGATAAGTATCACCCTTTTAGTTACCATTTGGGTCCTGCTCAAGCAGTCCCAAGCTTGTAAAAATCTTCAGATTACTCCATAAAGTTGTATCAGAAGGAAACCCTGATTTCCAAGAGTGTGTTATACTCTTTAGGAAATGCAAATGTGAACATTGAAAAGTGCATTTCTTTTTTTGTAAATATTCTACATATGAAATGCTTCCTGCACAAGTCAAATACAACACACTTGAGTGCAGATTACAATAAATGAATACAATGGTTTTCTTTAACAGAATAATAGTTTTGACTATTTTTATGATAAAATGAAGACATTTAGGAAATTAGAAAAGTGTGCTGCATTGGGATGTTTTAATACATGTATGTGTGTGCATACCTGGATATGTGTGTATGTTGTATGTGTGCATGTGTGTGTATGTGTGTACATATATATGTATGCAAATATGTGTAGTATGTTTATGTGTATGTGCATGTGGCGACCAGAGGACAACCTTGAGTGTCATTCTCAGAAACGAAGTTCACTTCTTTTGAGCTGGTTTGCCGCTCACAGTCTTGGCTCTGCTGATTGCCCGGCTCCTGGGATCCACTGTCCCCAGCACCCTAGCACAGGTACTGCACGCATGAGCTGCCGCATTTGGTGGCATTTAACCTACTCTGCACATCAAACTCAGGACCTGTTGCTTGCAGGGCAAGCACTTTACTTCCTGAACTGTCTCCCTGTCCTTGAACTTCTTTTAATTTATTATCTTTATTTTATTTGTATGAGTGTATTGCCTGCAGGTGTAAAAGTGCACCCATGTCATGCAATGCCTACCGAGGTCAGAAGAGGGCATTGGATCCCCTGGAACAGGATGGCTGTGGGAAGGGACTTGCCTGGCCAGTGTTGGAAGTCCCACCCCCGTAACATACACACACATTAAACAGGCTTTGAGGTCATGGGCCAAAGGATTAAGTTACATTCTACAGCAAATTTCATAAATTCTATAGATAAAAGTGACCATCCTGGGTGGGTTGGGCCTAATCAGGTGAGTCTCTGAGGATGGAGATTCAAAGTGAGGGACTATCTCCCCTTGGGGCTGGTGATATAGCTTAGTTGGTAGAGAACCCTCCTAGCAAGCTTGGCATGAAGCCCTGGGTTCAGTCCTCAGTGCTGCCTGACCCAGATATGGTGACATAGGTCTGTAACCCGAGCACTCAGGAGATATTAGCAGGAATATCAGAATTTCAGGGGCTCTTTGGCTATATAGTGAGTCAGAGGCCAGCCTGGGTTACATGAGATTCTGCGTCGGGGGCAATCAAAAAAAGAAGAGCAAATGCCCTGGATTCTAAAGACAACTCAGGCCTTCTCCAGAAGCTCCCAAACACATCAGAATTACCTGTGAGGTTTGCCATCATGGCTGGCCCTCAGCCCATAACTGTCCATTCTGCAAGATGTGTGGTTGCCAGGTCCTGGCTCAGGAGGTCCTGCTGACTCCTGGCCCCATTCTGCAAACCACACCTGGATTATGGATTATAAATAAAAAGGCACTTGTTTTATTTAGGGGGGCATGGAACTTGATAAACCTTGGAGCACTCCTAGTGCTTCTTATGTCTGATCAGTCATCTCATGCCCTTATTTGACAGAACAATGACTCATTAATGAACAGGTTGTCTTTTTTCTTTCCTATTTGTGGTGCAGAGAATGGACACTAGAGCCACGTGCACACTGGCACGTTTCCACCACTGAGCTACCTCACAGCTTAAGGGAGGAGGATGTACTGGGGCTCATGGCTAAGGGATTTTAGTCCACCTTGGTGGAGAAGGTGTGGCCCATGGAAGTGGCTCTGTCTATGGCAGAGAGAGCATGTGGCTGAGCTCCTCACATGGAAGTCAGCAGAAGCAGGGAATGGAACCGAGCTTTGAAGGCCCACCTTCAGGGGCCCCCTCCTGCCAGCCACCCAGGTCCCATTTACTGCACTGCTCTCAACCAGAATTCTCAGACTTACCTTGCTCCTTCGAGGGGTGCAGGCTCAGTCTGACTTATGGGATGTTTGTGTTTCTCTGTTCAGCATCACCTCCCCAGCTTGAAGGTCTCTCTGCCAAGGATATGGTACTTGCCTTCTGGGGGCAGATGCTTGAGGCCTGGCTCCCAGGGGCTGGTGCTCCAACCACCCATTCAAAGTGGTGCTCAGAAGGGGCACAGAGCCCTGCCCTGCCACCTATCCTGACAAAAGCAAGCCATTAGGATCCACCATGATGCCAAAAGGACATCTGCCAGATGGGGTAGTGGCAATGAGGTCTCAATTTAAGGCCATGTTGTAGGTGTTTCAGGGTTACCAAAGGCTATTTAAGACAATGGAAGACACATCTCTTGCTGACAGGAAGGGTTCAGGCAAGGAACACATCCTAAATCAAGGAAAGTCAGAGGGGAGGGGGAGGAAAGGAGAGAGAGAGAGAGAGAGAGAGAGAGAGAGAGAGAGAGAGAGAGAGAGAGATATCTTTGGAATGAGAACTGGGCACTAGCTTTGTATTTCAAGACCATTTATGAGTTGTTTATTTAAGAGAGCTCCACTACTCTTATCTCAAATTACGCCGTTGCTCAGGCTGGTCCCTGGATTTGCTAATAACCTGGGTTGGGAGGGGTGTTGGAGTGTGAGAGGTCTAACTGAAAACATCTGTTAGAATCTAATATAATCGCTATGGCTTGTTTTTATTATTTTTCTCACAATGCAGTTTTGAAAGGAGTGATTGAGTGATTATCTGAGTGAACTCAGACGTGGCATTCACAGAATGCAGGTGTACCTCTGCTCTGCATTGTGAAATAAAATAATCCCTGATGGTTCTCCTCAGAGTCGCCCGGGGACCCCGGCCCCGCTCCTAGCCATGGGCTTTGAAGCTTTCCTTGCATTCTTTTCTCCTAAGGAGATGCAGGCAATCTCTGTGCCTTTCCCAAACCATTGCCGGATGATTGATGGTTGGACTCCCCTCAATCCCAGTAATAAGTGGCGTCTGAAGATTTGGTAATCATATCCTACCGAGTTCACAGACTATTGCCAAAAGTTCTACAATGCGGGGGTTTGGCAAGTACGTGGAATCATAGCAAACAGATTACAAAGTGCAAACCGAGCCCTGAAACAGTGACAACAAGGCCAATTTAAAAACTGACTCAGGCTGGGAAGGGGCCTCACCAGCTCCTCAGCAAGGGCAGCCCGTGTCACGCCTCTTCTGCCTCTTCACCTTGGCCAAGGCATGCAGCGTCTGGGACATGAAGAATAGATGTCCAAAGAAATTGATTTAGGGTCAGAGAAAATGTAGTGTGTGCACGGGAGAGCTGGGAAGGTCTCCTTAGGTCCCAGAGTCCCAAACCGAGGTTCTCAGATGACTGTAGTGTGTGGGGATCAGAGCTACAGACTAGCTGGGAGATTCTTTGAAAGAGGAACCAGGGGGCCAGCCCAGAAGTTATCCCTGGAGGCTTCAGTGTGTGTGTGTGTGTGTGTGTGTGTGTGTGTGTGTGTGTGTGTGTGCATGTGCAGGTCAGGGGACAAATAGGGGACAAATAATTTCTCGTGTCCTTCCTAAAGTACCTTCTTCCTTTTGGGGAAGGGAGTTCTAGGACTGACCCAGCTCTGCCTGGATATCGCCATAGCTAGATTACAAGTGCAGGTTACCATACTTGGCTTTTCACATGGTCTCTGGCTTCAAACTCAGGCCCTCACGTTAAAAGGCAGGTGCTTTACCAACCTAGCCTCCTTCAAGGCCCTGAAGTGAGAAACTGCAGCCATCTGTGACTGATCCACCTACAATGATAATACAAGGAGTAGGTGGTTCATTACTCAACATTTTATGATCATGACAAAAATCTGGGTGACTGATGACCAGTGTAGAACTAGAATTTCTCAATGACAACCTCACCTACAGAGGCTTCTTTTCTTACTAGGAACAAGGGATGCAGAGGCACCTGGTTTCTCTGTCAGACAATACAGGGATGGATGGGAGAGAAAGAGCTGTAGGAGAGAGCTCCACACAGCTTGCCTGTGTTAACAGCCTAGACCCACGACCCTTACTTGTATAAGTTCCTGATCAAAAAGAAGTTACAGCCCATAAGAGCTGGCACAAGTTTCTATTAGGCAACATTCACCAGTTAAAGAAGAGCACATTCAGACTTCTGTGACTCTGATTCACCATGCGAGGCCAAGCTTATTTTATTACATACATTCTGCATTCTAAGAACTAGTAACTTCATATTGTAAACATTAAGCATTACAGGGTTAAAACTCAAGGCCACATCGCATCATTGATTGTCCCTTTTGTGGTGTGTCTTTGGCTGGCTGAGATCAACTCGTAGTGTATAAATGCATAAGTTACATAATTATTATATAAAAAGAAAAAAAAAACATTGACTTGTAGACTTCAATCTGACGAACGCACAGCGTTCGCGACTCATAAAGGAGGACTGGAGCCCACCTACCCACAATGCCTTCATGATCCGGGACTCCGGTGACTGTGAAGGTCACCTCTCATCTGGTGGAGGACAAAGCTTCCACCGGATGCAAAAGTCCTGAACATTTCTTTTAAATATCACACAATTCCAGTTATGATTTTCTTTTCACAAAGAAAGAGATGTATAGTTCTGGTTCCAAATTCTACTTCTCCCCAGTCCTCCATTAAGCTGTGTTCTTTCTCATAACACTGAGTTTGGCATAACACTGACAGCATTGAACCCCGTCTCTATGACGTGTTCTCTTTGGTCCCACGGTGTCCTAAATCCAGGCTTTATGCGTCAACAGCTTTCTTCTCTTTTGCTCTCTTTCTCCTATTTGTTCTTCCTCTCTACTTCCCCTTCTTCTTCCATCTCTTCTTCTTCCTCTTCCTCTACCTCTTCCTCCTCCTCCTCCCCCTTCTCCTCATCCACCTCTTCTTCCTCCCCTTCCAGCCCTTTCTCTACAGTCACTTACTTACTCTCTCTATACATCCCCAGTCTACCTTGTGGCTCGTAGTTCCTGTAATACTGAACAGGAGATGAAACTCTGGCTTGTCTTCACAGTTTGACAGAGCTTGTTGCTCTCTATCAAATGGGATGAATCTGATTTCAACCAAAACAGTAAACACATGCCAAGGAGATCCACAACCAATTTGGTCTGTGGAGGAGCCGCCATCTCTCTTGTCTTATTGATTGGTTTTGGTTTTGATATGTTTCTAGTTTTAAATACAGGTAGTCTTCCTTCAAATGACACTACAAATGGTATGCTAGGCCAAGACTGTGCTATCTCTATTGCTTTTGTTGAGTCTCAATTTATAGGAGCAGGGTCCCACACTCTACAGTTTATACACTACTTAAGGTCACTTCTTTTTGACAGTTGTCCTTATAGTTTCATGCTTCTACCTACATTGTCTTTGACAAGGGTGGACACAGGCTCTATGTCCATGTCCATTACATGGAGCCGCCTCTGTTTGTGCAGTAATACTCTGGTGACACACCCACCCCTATGGATCTTCAGGTCTCTTTCTGGCTTCCTTCCCAGCCATGGTCAAGCTTTTCGATTCTGCATGAGGCACTTTTGACGTTGTGTTCTCTGACAAGAGTTTATGGTGATTGCTAAGTGACTGTACACGGATGGGAAAGGCCCCCATTGGGTCTCTAGTAGTAAGTGCCCAGATGAGAAGGCATATGGCTGCCTGGGAGTCTAGTGTTTGGGTAGATTCCCCCAGTTGGTGAATTCCAGTATGGGTTTGGGGCAGCAAAAAAACTGGAAGATGTGACGGGGAGGGCTGGAGGATGGGGAGCCACGAAGTTCATCTTCTGAGGGTGGGCATGGTAGGAGCCCATGTAGGGGAGGTCAGAGGGGTACTTGTACAAAGATGACTCTGGAGGGTGGGGCTGGAGCGCCTGGGCGATCCCATGGAAATCAAATTTGTAGGCGTAGCGCTTCCCATGCACTTTGGTCATGATGTTTTTGTCATAGTAGTAGCGAAGGGCGCGGCTGAGTTTATCATAGTTCATATTGGGCTTGCTCTTCCGCTCACCCCAGCGCCTGGCCACCTCGTCAGGGTCTGTCATCTTGAACTCCCCGTTGGTGCCTTCCCAGGTGATGCAGTTGGAGTTTGAGCTGTCTGACAGGAGTTCCAGCAGAAACTGCCACAGCTGGATCTGGCCACTACCTAACAAGGGGAGAGACACAAAGCCAGTGAGAACCGCCTGGGAGGGGTTCCCTGGACTGTCCCGAACCCGGGCTGTGGCTACTTCTGTTCCTCGGCCACCCACTCTCCAGACAGCAAACCTGGGCTGGACAGGAGCTCAGCCCTACTCCGATACTTCAGGCTAGCCTGGCAAAGGGAAGCACAGGATACCCCAATTCTACATGCTGCTGGTATCCCACAGCTCCTTAGGGAACAGGCCAAAGCATGGAGCTTAGCTGCAGAGAGGCCGGAAGCCTCCCTGGCATTCTTCCTGCCCTGTGCCGCTTCCTCCTGAGAACGTAACCTGTAATGAGCGACCGGAATCTTGTCCTTAACTGTGCCTCTATCACTAGGGAACCTGACCTAGCGTGGTGGTCTCTGACTACTCTCAGTCCACCCTCACAGATCTGTATACAAATCAGAGATCTTACACAAGGCAAAGTCCAGGTTGGTTCTTTCCTCCAAAGAGCAACCAGTCCAACCTGGTTTGGGAGGAATGGAAGAGCTCCTTTTTCCTTTTTTGTGCGGAAGAAAAGACCATTCTGTGGATGGCAATAACGATCTAATACCACTTATACTAGCCAGGTCAAATGAAATAATAAAAGTCAGACTTAGGAAATGAATATCTAAAAGTTTATGGAAAATCAAACAGAGAATGGAAGTAAACATGGCTATTTCTAACAACGCTTGGCTGCCGCTCAGAAAGCCATTCTGTCAAAACCTTTCCTAGCACAGAATTAACCTGCTCAAAATGAGGAAGATTAGCAAAAAGTTGGCTCTGTTTCAGACCAGGCTGCCATTTCCAGTCCCAAGCCAAAGGCACTGTGGCGGAAGCCCATGCGCAGCTCTGCCTCATGTGCCCATAGTGCTAGGCAGTGTTTTGGAAAGACAACAGGCAACAGTGAGCCCACCATAGTGCTCTTGGGACATAAAAGGAAACTGGCTCCGTCAGAAAGAGCTCAAAGACTGCAGTGTTAGAGTCAGAGTCATCTCCGTCTCACTGCTTGCTTTTGTGTGTGTATGGTGTGTGTGTGTGTGTGTGTGTGTGTGTGTGTGTGTGTTCTGGCATGTGCATATGGATGCATGTACAGGTGTGTGCATCTATCTGGAGGCCAGAGGAAAACCCATGTGTCATTGGCAGGTGCTGTCCACCTTCTATTTTCTTTTTGCTGTTGTTTTGTTTTTTGTCTTTTTGAGACAGGATCTCCCTGTTTCCCCAGCTGGCCTAGAACTCACTATGTAGACCAGGCTAGCCTTGAACTCACAGAGATCCCCCTGACTCTGTCTCCCAAGTGCCCAGCTTCCCACCTTGTATTTTAAAGACATGCTGTTTTGCTGGCCTGTGTAGGGATAATTTTTATTAATGATCATAATCTAGACTAATGAGTTTTTTTTTTAAATAATAATTTTTAATTTTATTTTATTTATTTTTGTATGTGTATGAGTGTACTGTCTGCATGTAGGTTTGTGCACCCGTGTCGTGCAATGCCGGGAGGTCAGAAGAGGGTGTCGGATTCCCCTGGAACTGGAGTTCTCCTGGAATTGGAGTTTCAGACGGTTCTCAGCCGCCATGTGGGTGCTGGGGATCGAACCCGGGTCCTCTGTAAGAGCGGTCAGCGCTCTCAACAGCTAGGCCATCTCTCCAGCCCTAGACTAATGAGTTTTAATTAACCCAGCAAAACCATGTAGCTTTGACTCTGATGGGGCATCTCCTCGGCAACCTCAGTTTGGTACTCCATCCTAAAAGATAATGAATCAATGTGAACATCCTTGAGAATTAACAGATTAAAGCAGTGCACCCACCCACTCGACACTGGAGGTTGAGAAGGACACGTGACCTTGCATGAGTGAGGTCCTAGGGAGGAAGAGGCAGATGGTCTGTGAAGATTAAAGGTGGAGCTGAAGTTGAATCTGTGCTTCCCCAGTGAAGGTGGAGAAACCATTCTGAGTAAATATGGCTGTGGCCTAAACATTTGAATAAATATGGGGGACAAAGTGGGAGAAACAAGGTTCCAGGAACCTTGTCGCCATAGAGTGAGGATACAGCTAGCTCCATCTACACAGGTTGAGAGGACGAGAGGGGACACAGTTCTGGGAGACAGCCAGTTCTAGTAGATAACTAGGGAACTAATGTCTCTGATTTCAGGCCCACTCTTCAAAACTCAATTTAAGAGTCAGTCTATTTCTGGAGGCAGAGGCAGGCAGATCACTGTGAGTTCAAGGCCAACCTGGTCTACATAGTGAGTTCCAGGACAGCTGGGACTAAAGGAAGACCCTGTATCAAAAAGACTGAAAAAAGAGTTAGTCTATATGTTCAGGTGCTTATGATGTTGGCATAATAAGAAATGCCACAGGCATGGAGCTCACTGATTAGGCCAGGATGCCTGGCCAGGGAGCCAGAGAGATCTACCTGTCCCCACCCTCCGGCACTGGGACCAACATGCCTGGATGTCTTGTTTCTCCACATAGGTTCTAGGGTTCACAGTTCCTTGAACTTGCAAGGCAAGTACTTGACTGACTCGAGCACTTGACCTATCTTTCTGACCCTCATGTATTTTTAATCAGAGGGACATCTGGGCATATCACTGTAGCATTCGAGGCCTCTCTGGCTTCTTAAAGGAGAGAGGCCTCCCTGAATCAGGCCTTCTTCTCACCAGCCCTCCATTGCTGGACTGTTCCTCCTTATGTCCCTGGCTTTCCAAACAGCAAAGCTTGGCTGGACAGGTACTCATCCATACCCAGATATTCTAGACTAGACTGCAGGAAGGTACCCATAGTTCCTCAGGGACCAGCCTGGAGAGATGGTTATATTAGGTACCAGGTAAACAAAATTATGTGGCACATGTCTTGGAAGGATTAAAAGTGAGTTGGGAGACAGATCTTTCTTCCTAGACTCCTGGGAAACACTGATTGGGCTCATTAGCAGAAAGATGACCTTTTATCATATGATAAGCGAGAGGCTTCAAAGAGAGTGAGTGACTAACCCTAACTGGCACTCATGCAGTGAACTGATGTAATATAAAATTCAATTACAAATTTCTTTCTCTGAATTCTTCCCACAAGCTTCCCTCAATAAACTGTCCAATAGTTATTTCTATGTGAAAACTGATGTCTGTGGGTCTACCCATACATGGCATCGTGAGAAAGGTCAGCCTTTCTGGAAAAGGATTGTTTTCAGTCAAGTAACACATTTGAAATGTATTAACAGCTTGTAGCTCATCGGAATGGAAGCCTTTGCTTTTTCAGAACTATACATACAAACTGTTCTCAATCAAGTCTTGTTGCCTAGGACATTTCATTAATATGCATTAAAAATACAAAGAATGGAATGAGAAGACCATATGGTTTTAGTATATATATTGTAACCAAAAGATTAAAACTTGAAAAAATAAATCCATAGATGACCTGGGGATTGGAGAAGCTGTGGATTTTGGATTTAACAGTCAAACATATGCCTCAACATAAACATGTACAGTTGTTTGAAAATAAATATTTGGTGTCAACTTCCCTCTGTAGAGAGCAACTCTACAGATTTTGTACAAATATACAGCCCTGACTAAACAGCCAAAATAACACTTGGTATCTGTTCAAATGTTGGCATTGCCTGCTAGGAATTTGTCTCTCAGCCACTTTTTTTTTTTTACAACTGCAGGAGGGGAGCAGGGGAGGGACAAACGTCCCGTGTCATCTTCCCTTCTGAAGAAGCTGGATGCTCAGAGCATGGAGGTCGGATGAGCTTGTTTCTCCCTGGGCTGTTTTATTTTATTCATTACCTAAGATGGCATAGGGCTCAGGCCCGGGGACGTGCCCAGCCTCCACGGAACTAAGATGGCATAGGGCTCAGGCCCAGGGACATGCCCAGCCTCCGTGGAACTAAGAGATCTGCAAACAAAACTCATCAATTTCCAAACCTAAAGACCAGGCCAGGAGAGAGGGCTGCTCGTGGAGAGGACCTGAGTTTGATTCCCAGCACCAACATGGCAGCTAACAACTGTCCATAACTCCAGTTCCAGGGGATCTGATTTCTTCTTCTGCCTTCTTGGGCACTGCACAACATGAGTGCACTTGCATGTATTTAGGCAATACATTCATATACATAGAATAAAAATAAATAAAAATATTTAAAAACAACCCTGAAAACCAAACTAGAAATGTAAAAATGACTCAAGCCTTAGGTAAACATTATAAAAGTATCAATATATAAATTTTATCCATTACTATATTGTTCAGTTCATTTTATTTTTAAATATATTTTAATATTTTAAAAATACTTTTATTTATATATAATTATTATTTTTACTTTCTGTGTATGAGTGATCTGCCTGCATTTATATAAGTGCACCATATGCATGCAATGCCCCAAAGAGGGCACAAGAGGATGTCCGATCTCCTGGAAATGAAGTTACAGATGGTTGTCAGCTGCCATGTGGGTGCTGAAAATCAAACCCAGGTCCCCCAGAAGAACAGAAAGTTCTTAACCACTAAGCCATCTCTCCTGCCCCTAAATTGTTCAGTTTAATATTCACCAGAGGCTTCAGGGCCCCGGCCCTAGAGGCCCCACCTTTTCTGACTATGCAGAGATTCTTGAGGATGCCTGTAGTGGGGTAGAGGGCTGAATATCATAATTGTTAGTAAATAATGAGCTATTTCTGGCCACAAAATTCAAAAACAGTTTCTTTCTGAACTGCTTTTATTATCACCCAAACTGTGCTGTTCACTGGGCAGTAAGGCATAGTTCAGAATCTAGAGCAGGATCCTCACAAGCCCAGTGGATTTGCAGAAGCTGAAATGTGACTTAGGTTACTCACTGGTCAAAAGAGAGAAGCTCTGGAAAGACAAGACTTCAGGCTGCAGAGATGGCCTGGTGGAGAGCTGCTTGCCACGAGGGTGAGGATGAGAACCCAGAACCCCAGAACCCACATGAATGCTGGGCAGGCACGGCTGCCCCTGTAATCCCAGCCTTGGAAAGGGGATCCCCAGAACGAGACAGCTAGTGCACTAGCTATAAGGGTGCACTCTGGTTCTGAGTGACAGCCCTTGTCTCAACGACTAAAAGGCAGAGGCAATCAAGGGAGATAGTTCCCAACATCAGCCTTTGGCCTCCACATGCATGTGCACACCCAATGTATGTGTGCACTCATATAAATGTAAACATACACATGTGTATCACACATACACATGAAATGTTAAGAAAAGGAATAAGACTTCCTTCAGCAGCACAACCATGCTGCCTCCCAAATCACTTTTCTTTGGAAAAAATCTTCCATCTGTATTTTCTACCTGTTGTTATTACACAATGTCAGGGAGAAGTAGGTTTATTCAAGGATTAACTAAAGAAAAGGGATTGGAAAAAAATCAACACAAAACTAAAATTCAAAGGTCACTTGCCCAACTGCAGATGAGATTTAGCATAATTTTAAAAAGACAGAGAAAATGGCTGGGAACAGTGGCACAGGCCATTAATCCCAGCACTTGAGAGGCAGAGAGAGGTGGACCTCTGTGAGACTGAGGCCAGTCTAGTTTACAGAGCAAGTTCCAGGATTGCTGAGCCTACAGGGAGACCCTGTTTCCAAAAAGATAATGATGACAAAGCAGGAAGAAGAGAAGGGAGAGGAGGAGGAAGAGAAGGAAGAGGAGAAAGAGGAAGAAGGTGGTGTCTGAAGGCCATCCTCCACTCTGGGAGGGGAGTATCCTAACACAGTTAACATGAAAAGGGAGAGGTGGTAGCAACAAAATAAGAGATTTATCAAGAAGGTCAGAAATAGAAACAGTTCACACAGGAGCAACCAAGAGCTATGACAACTCAGGAACTGAGGAGTTAGTAGACCAGGTGTCCCATGGAGCTCTTCAGGGGTCAGTGGGTGAGAACCGAGTTTGGATCAGATCAGCAAGCACCAAAGCAGTTGCCATTTGGGGCCATTTTCTGTAGGACTTCATGAGATGTAGACAAGCCCACTCCCAATCCTGGTCCCTCTACAGGAAGCAGGAAAGTTGATGGAAGTCTCTGCTGGGGCCCAGCAAGGCTCAAACATGGCAACTTCAAAGGGCAGAGACATGGTGGCAGATGAACTGACTGATTTCAGACCTGTGCCTGCTCAACTAGTCGAATTCTGGCTCTGCCTAAGCAGTCACATTCATCCTTGGCAGCTACTAAAATTGCCTTCACCTGTTAGGGACTTGACCCTCTCTCAGCTGTCTTCATACCCAACATTAAGATTGTTCAGACCTGGGACATAACCCAAGAAAATTCTTCCATGGAAAAGGAATTTCAGTTCCTTAGAGGAACTGCTCACTGTTTAGCCATTCTGACATTTTTGTAAAGGGCCATGGGCTTACCACCGACGCAAGAAATGAGATTGTGAGAGCATACCTTTCCCAGCAGGAGAAACCCTGTCCAAAGTGAATATCTGGAATGGAGATACTGAGATGGCAATAAGCTGACATTATCCTGTGTATTCACACTATATGACAAGGGGCTAGACAGACTTCTCAGTTGTTAAGAGTGTGTATTGCTCTTACAGAGGATCCCCAGTTTAGTTCCCAGAAAACATGTCAGAGCACCTTAGAACCATCTGTAATTCCAGGTCCAGTAACTGTAATTCTCACTCCAGGGATCCAATTCCCTCTTCTGGCCTCTGAGGGCACGTACATACTTGGCATATACTTACACTCACACACACACACACACACACACACACACACACACACACACATGCACATATTAATACAAATAAATCATTGTAAAAATATACCTGCCGCATGGAAGATCTTTCCATTGAAAATGAGCAGAAGCTTAACAGACCCACAAAACATGAAGAAATTGAAGATGTAATAAGAAACCTCCCAACTAAAAAAGCCCAGGCCTAGATGGTTTCACAGCAGAATTCTATAAAACATTTTAAAAAAAGACTTACAACCATTATTACTCAAATTGTTCAGAAGGTTTTAAGCAGAGGAAAATCTCCTAAATTCCTTCTATGAAGCCAGCGTCACTCTAATACCAAAACCAGGCAAAGACACAACCAAAAAGGAAAACTATAGGCCCATCTCATTAATGAACACAGATGCAAAAATGCTCAACAAATAATTGCAAACCACATACAGACCCACATCAAAAGGATCATCCATCATGACCAAGTTGGATTAATACCAGAAATGCAGGGATGGTTCAACATATGAAAATCAATAAATATCATAAAACACATAAATGGACTGAAAGACAAAAACCACATGATCATCTCAATTGATGCAGAAAAAGCCTTTGGCAAAATCCAGCATCCCTTCATGCTTAAGGGAATTGGTTTGGAGGGATCATTCCTCAATGCAATCAAAGCCACATATAGGAAACCCACAGCTAACATCATCCTAAATGGGGAAATGACAGAAACATTCCCCTTAAAGATAGGAACTCAGCAAGGCTGCCCCCTGTCACCACTCCTCTTCAATATAGTGCTTGAAACACTTCCTAGGGCAATAGGCAAGAAAAGGAAATTAAAGGAGTACTAATTGGAAAACAGGAAGTCAAGCTATCCCTTTTTGCTGATGATATGATTGTTTACCTAAGGGATGCTAAAAACTCCACCAGAAAGCTCCTAGAAACAATTAAGAGTTTGAATAAAGTGGCAGGATACAAAATTAACCTAGAAAAATCAGTACCTTTCTTTACACCAACAACAAGCAACTGAAGAAGGAATACAAAGAGACCTTCCCACTCACAATAGCCTCAAAAACAAGATACCTAGGAAGAAACCTAACCAAGGACACTAAAGATCTCTACAAAAAAAAAAAAAAAAAAAAAAAAACTTAAACCCCCTGAAGAAGGAGTTGAAGAAGACCTCAGAAGATGGAAAGACCTCCCATGCTCATGGATTGGGAAATTAACATAGTAAAAATGTCCATTCTACCCAAAACTAATATACAGATCAACGTGTCCAATTAAAATCCCCAAGAGTTTCCTCACAGCCTTGGAAAAAAAAGTCCTATTTCATATGGAAAAACAGAACCCTCAATAGCCAAAGCAACCCTGAGCAAAAAGAGCAATCAGGGGGACCACTCTATCAATTAAACTGTACTAGGGCTATAGATCATAAAACAGCTTGTACTGGCACAAACAGAACCTGTTGACCAATGGAACAAACTTAAGATCCAAATTGAGCACACACAATTTCAGCACCACCTCACATTTGACAAGGGGCAAAGAAGAAACAATGGAGAAAGACAGCATCTCACAGCAAGTGGTGTTGCCAAAATGTGATCACCACTTGAGAAGAATAAAGTTAAACCCCTACCTCTACCCTGCAAAAATTAACTCCAATGGATCAAGACCAGACTCAACTGAATCAAACTCTGAAGGTGATAGAAGAAAAAGTTGGCAGCAGAACTACAAGATATAGAGTGGAAAATTTCCTAAATCCGACAGCAGCTGCACAAAAATAAAAGAAATCGACATTGACAAATGGCCTCAATTAAACTCCAAAGCTTCTACATCAAAGAAACAATCAAGAAGTGAAGAGAAAACCCACAGAGTGGGAGAAACCTTCACCGCAGATACATCTGAACAAGCATTGATTTCCAGATATATAAACTACTACAAAAAACAAGTAAGAAAACAAATAAATCACTCAAAGATGGAGCAAAGAGCTGAATAGAGACTTCACAAGTGAGAGTTAGAGATGGCTGAGAAACAATCTTAAAAAATGTTCAACATGTAAATAAGGAAAAGTAAATTAAAACCACTTTAAGATATCATCTTATGATACCAAGTCCTGGAGAGGTTGTGGGGAAAGGGGAACACTCATCCACTGCTGGTGGAAATGTAAACTTGTACATCCACTATGGAAATCAGTGTGGAGAACCCTTGGAAGACT
Source organism: Rhizomys pruinosus (assembly GCA_009823505.1). Lineage (NCBI taxonomy): Eukaryota > Metazoa > Chordata > Mammalia > Rodentia > Spalacidae > Rhizomys > Rhizomys pruinosus. The sequence goes on from VZQC01009198.1 coordinate 217,844, forward strand.
CAAAATGAGCTTACCACCTGACCCAGCCATACCACTCCTGGCTATATACCCATAAGACTCATCTTACCACAGAGATACATGCACAGCCATGTTTATTGCAGCTCTGTTCACAATAGCAAAAAGCTGGAACCAACCCAAGTGCCCCTCAACTGAGTGGATAGGGAAAATGTGGTACATCTACACAATGGAGTTCTATGTAGCAGTAAAGAAAGATGACATCATGAACTTTGCAGGTAAATGGATGGAACTAGAAGATATCATGTTAAGTGAAGTAACACAGTCCCAGAAAAACAAAGGATGAATGGTATCCCTCATCTGTGGATGCTAGTGCCAATTACCTAGTTGTAAGTATTTCTTGTGCAGGGCTCCTTGAGCTTTTGTCCAAGTAGTTGGGAGTGATGCATATTGGAAAGGACAGCAACAACAACAACGACAACAACAGAAATGACTTTGACAAAGAACTGACTGAAATGGTAAACTTCTGATTGAAACAGTCAACTTCTACATTGAGAATTTTGAGAAAGACTGAGAAAAAGATAAAAAACATGTTTGGCAGAATGCATGAGCTCTGGTGGGGTGAGGGATTAGGGAGGGGGACACAGGTCTAGATTTGATTTGTAACATAATCTTGTACAAAAAATATGTAAAACAACAAAAAATCTCAAAAAAAGAAAATGAGCAGAAAGTTTGTTTTGTATGAAAGCACTGTTTTCCATTTTTATTATTTTTAAAATTTTTATATGTATGAACATTGCCTATGTGCATGTTAGTGTACCTGTATCATGCAATGTCTGAAGAAGTAAGAAGAGGAACTAGAACTGGAGCTACAGATGGTTGTTAGCTATCACATGGGTGCTGGGAATCAAACCTGGCTGCTCTGCAAGAGCAGCCGGTGCTCTTCATCACTGACCCATCTCTCCATAACCTGAAGGCACTGTTTTTAACTGTAAATTAAATTTATTTTTATTTGGTTGGGGAGGGTACTTAAGACTGAACCCAGGGCCTCACACATGCTAGGGACGTATTCTACACTAAACCACATACAACATCTTCTTTTAACCTTTTATTTTGATCCAGTGTGTTACTAAGTTGCCCAGGTTGGCCTTGAACTTGTGATTCTCCTGCCTCAGCGTTCAAAGTAGCTAGAAGACACCATGCTTTGAGTGATTAAGGATTTATTTTTCAGATAATGAAAAAAACACTCAAACAAGAAACATTCTCCCTAAAAGAAAGATGGAAGATATTCTGGTGTCAAGCCGTTGTGAATCAACTGGCCCAGAGCCTGAGAATGCATGGCTGCAAAACCTCCTTCCTTATAAGCTAACTAAAGGGTGTCTTTATCTTACAGGCTCCTGCTGCCAACTAAGGGTTGGATGCAGCTATTGCCCCAGGTCCAGCAGTAAGAGTCTCAGTGATACAAAATGTGAACTTGTGATGCTCTAGGACATGGCTCCCAGGCCTGGGTACACCTCAAACTCTGGGCTCTGACTGGGCATCCCTTCTCCTTCAAGCGCACACTAGGCTGCAGGCACAGGGCAGAGCAGGGCCCCTTTGGGACCAAGTACTTGGCCTAATGGAAAATGACTCGCTTTTGCTCCATTCTCTGAAACAAGCTGAGCAGTCCCTTTGGGGGGGACAACAGGGCCTAATGTACCCATCACTAAAACCATGGGTGCAATCGAAAAGGCCAGTGTGCTCTAGCCTGATGCAGCGTGCCCCTCCCCCTTCTCCCTCCTCTTCCTTGTCCATGTCCTCATCTTCCTCCATCTCTTCCTCTTTATCTTCCTTCTCTTCCTCTTCTTCCTCTTCCTCTTCTGATTTCAGACTCTCCCTCCGCATCTTGATAGTCATACAGTTCCGTGGAACTGCTTCCTTTCTTCCCTGTGCCCCACTTCCCCATACTTCCCACCCCCCTCCCCGCCTTCATGTTTATTTGGTAGCAATGTGAGGCAAGAAAACAAAACCAGACTTTTGAGACACTCTAGTTTCAGAATGGGCGCCCTTTCTATTTGGAAGCAACTGGGGGCATTTCTATGATTTCTCAGACCCTCTGACTCCTAGAGTTCTAGAGGAAAGAACCATGTCTGGGGCTGTGAGGTGTGGACAGGAACCACAGGTGTAAAGGCATCCTGAGGGAGCACCACATGGGACGGGAGTGTTCAGATTACTGCTTCATGTTATTGTATTAATGTTCCTGGAGCTCAGAGGCTTCCAGGCTTGCCTTCTTTCTAATCTATCTTGAACTGTGCTGCCAAATCAGCATTCCGGAAGTAGGACTGATTTAATCAGCTTAAAATATAGTCATTCTATTATACATTTTAAAATGCTTTATTATTTTTATTTAATGTATATGGGTGTATGGCCTGCGGATGTCACCAGGGGACACCGGATCCCCTGAAACTGGAGTTATGGTGGTTGTTAGCCACTACGTGGGTGCTGGGAACTGACACCCTGTCCTCTACAAAAGCAGTCAGTACTCCTAACCACTAAGCAATCTCTCCAGCTCCAGTAGTTATTATATTGAAAACTCTGTGTGTGTGTGTGTGTGTGTGTGTGTGTGTGTACACATTGGTATGTCTAGTGCAGGTGCACATATAATGAGGTACATGTGTGGGGGTCAGAGAGCAACCTCAAGGGTCCGTGCTGACATCCCATGGATCCTTCAGTGTCTGCCTCCTGTCTCAAGATTACAGATATGCATGGTACCCCAACAAGCATTTGTGTGGGTTCAAGACTCAAACTTGGGTCCCCATGCTTTAGCAGTAAGCATTTTGCTCACTGAAGCCCACCCCAGCCTCACAGGCATTCTTTCCTTTAGGATGGCTATGAGGCAGCTACAAACGGAGGCCAAGCAGAGCATAAGAAGGGTCTGCCGGAGACCTGGCCACCAGCTGGACATCACACAGAGACAAGAAAGGTCTTCCTGGGAGACCTGGCCACCAGCTGGACATCACATAGGGACGAGAAGGGTCTGCTGGGAGACCTGGCCACCAGCTGGACATCACATAAGGACGAGAGGCCTGGGAGACCTGGCCACCAGCTGGCCATCATACTGGGATGAGAGGTGAGGACTGTAGAGCAGCACATCTACCTGCATCCATCCCACTAGACTGACAGCTCCCCAAGGCCATCACCTGTGTCTTGTCACCAGAGATGCACTGATTTGAGAAAGAAGTATTGGACACCCTGTTTGTGCACTGGGCTAAAACTGTAAAGAAAGTAGCCTCCTCTGTTCACATAGCTATGTGGAACATATTTACTGAATTAATCAGCATTCATTAAAAATTGTATGGCAAAGACTCAGTCGCTCAATAATGATGGTATTTCACATTCTCAGAGTGCAGATTCTCCTATGGGGTTGTGTGTGTGCCGATGATGGCATCTGAATTGTTGAGTTTCCCAACCCTCGTTTGGCTTAATGTTCGGGACAGAGACATTCCAGCCATGCTTGCAGTATGGCTGTGACATCTTGGCATCAGATTTCGAGTTGAGAATATGGAACAGATGCCATCGATCCCTGGAGCTGCTGCCAGCACAGCTGCTTCTGATCTGAATACAGACAAACAGAACAAGCTGATTGGCACTGAGATGTGAAGAAAGGTGGTGATCCACAGCCAGGCGCTGGGGACACGGGGCCAGAGAGGACCCTGTGCTTCCCACCAGCACCGCGTTCAGAGACATGTCCTCGATTTTCCACGTTAAAACCAGTCCTTTGAGCTGCTTGGTGATAGGCTGAATTGTGTCCCCTACAATTCTTTGTTGAAATCTGAACCCCTGGGTGTTCAGAAGATGATCTGTTTTGGAGACAAGGTCTTTACAGAGGCTGTCAAGTCAAACTACAATCACTGAGGTAGACCATACTCTAGTATGATTAGTGGCTTTACACAAAAAGGGGGTAAGTGTGGCACTGGGGATCTAGCTCTGCAGTAAAGTGGTCGTCATGCAAGCATCCAAGTTCAATCCTCAGAACCCACGGAACAAAAAGCTAAGTGTGGGGGGGGCACATGCTTGTAATTCCAGAGCTGCCGAGGCAGAGACAGGTAGACTCCGGGGTTTATTAGATGAGAGAAGAGGAAGAGGAGCAGGATGAAGGAGGAGGGGACTCTGGATGGCACCTGTGGACCGAGACTCTGATGTCTGTTAGCTGATGTTGTCCTCTGGTCTCCACACACATGTGCATGCACATTCACACCCACACTTACACATATACACATGGACACACACACACACACACACACACACACACACAAGGAAAACTCTGGATACATAAACATAGAGAGGAAAGATACTAAGAGACACAGGGAGATGCAGATCATCTAGAAGCCACAGAGAGAGGCCCAGAGATGATTCTTCCTTCCAGTCCCCAGAGCTGACCAGGCTCTGCTGTTATCAAACCACCCAGGCTATATTACTTTGTTCCAGAAGTCCTAGGGAACTAATATAGTTTCAGTTCATATATAATCCTCTTTGCTGGGGCTAAAGTCTTCATTTGTCACCTGATCCGTTTTTCCAACCAGGGCTAATATTCCAGTGAGACCCGAAAGTCAAGGTGGAGAAATTTCTCACCTTGTACAAGTCACCTTTTAAGATTACCACTGACCTAAAAGTCAACGTTAAGGACAAGACAATGGACAGTCTCTCACCTGGATTAGCAAGGCGGCTACTGGTGGGTCCCAAAATCTGATAAGGATCTACAGCAGAGAGAAAAGAAGCAAATCTCAGGGATTTTGGTTGAGGCTGCATATGAGACTCCAGGTTGATAGACTTGTGCTTACATGGTGCAGAGGTGGAAGTGTTTCCTACCCCCCAAATCCCTACCTAAGAGACAAGAGGCAGTAGCTAAGGGTCTCCCTGCAGCCCCAGCTTGCTGGAACTCACTCCATAGACCAGGGTGACCTTGAATTCATAGAGATCTGCCTGCCTCTGTCTCCTGAGTGCTAGGATTAAAGGCATGCACCACCATGCCTGATTTAAAGATGGTCCTTAGCTGCCATGTGGGTGCTGGGAATTGAACCCGGGTCTTCGCAAGAGCAGTGGATGTTCTTAACCACTGAGCCAACTCTCCAGCCCCCGCTATATCTCCTTTGTGAGGTAAGATGTCACATACATCTAGGAATGTCTGGCTGGAAGCATCCTAGTAGGTAGAAAAACTTGGATTCCCAGATTCTCAACCCCTGACCCACAGCTCACACTAACCCAGGATATTAATGCAGCAAACATAGGTTAAGACCAACAGTCACTCCCAGGGCCAGGAGAGCCCCAATGATCAGTGTTAACCTTCTGTCCCACTTCCAGCTTGGACTTGGCAGGCACTGGTGTTGGTAAACACACCATAGAAGGTCAGAGTAATAGAACTCATAGACCCAAAAGGCAGAGCCCCATGCAAACAGAATGTTTCCCTACATTCAATACATAGGCTTTGGAATCATCTGAGAAAATCTCAAGTCCTCCTAGGTCAACAATGAATGGTTTGGACTTTATTTTACATCTAGAAAAGTTATAAAGTAGAAAAAACAATGTTAAGTTCACTTTAAAGGGGATACTCTATAGAAACACTCTGTTAAGCCAGCAACCTCTCTTAAGCTCTCAGGGTGATCTTTGACACTTACCTAACTGAGGACGCTGGTCTTCAGTTTTGGGTACTGTGGATGGAGATGGTTGAGCAGCTGGAAATCCAAAAATGAAAAAGAAAATTAGCTCTAACTTAGACTGGGATGTAAGTCTTTAATATTGTTTACTTAAGAATGATTCCATCAACTAATTATCAGTATGGTATTCTTACAACAAGAAGCATCTTGTGGTAAGAAGAAATTCTCCCTTCTAATGAAATAAAAAATAAATATTTTAACAAAGGAATGTTTTCCATTATCTAATCAATCTATTATATGTATTACTTCCAAACATAATAAAAAGAACTCGAGATGGCTTACAAAACAGAATTAAATGAATTATGGTGAAAAATACATACAGGAAAACTGCCAGGAAAGAAAACAAAGCAAAGCATAGCCAGAATGAAGGAGACAAATCAATAATTCAATCAGTACTCAAATATCACCCAAAAGTTGCATTTGTCCATGAGAAAATTCACTACCTTGTTGGTTTCTTGTTGTTATGGAAGTAGCTATTTCCCAAACACAAAGGATCACTGAGTTCAAAGACTACTTGTTTTCATTGCCAATGGCAGAAACTCTCTGCACTTTGAAAAGGGCATAGAGAAATCACAAAAATTCCAATTTTCCCTGGCTACAGTCACCCTGTCTGTAGGGTGCAGGTACCTTTGGACTGAGGACTGGGGTGACCGTGGCCGGTCCAGGCTGATCTCCTGGGAGGCTCATAAGGTAAATCTGTAAAGACAAATAAATTAACTAAAAAACTAATAATGTCATTCTGATAACAGATGTTTTGTGTTTCTTGAAATAAACATTGTATTAAAAATAATCCAAAGAAATATTCAATCTAGATTCCATTAGATTTGAGTTTCCTCTATAAATTAGAAATGTGCATATTTTATATATTTGTATATTTCCTTGATCTCAAATTCTCTCCTCCATTTAGGTGATTCTTGTCTGTCGGTCTGTCTGTGTGTCTCTTTCTCTGTGTATACTGGGTACATGTATGCGCACACACACGTGCACATGCATGTGAAGGCTAGCATGTTAACCTTTCTGCCTTCTTTTCTGAAGCAGCTCTCTCATTAGGGTTCATTGGGGGTACACTGATCTCCTTAGCCTGCTTAGGCCCAGGCCTCTAGCCCAGATCTTTAGGTGAGTGCTGGAGAATCAAACTCATGACCGCATGGCCGCACGGCCAGCACCGCACACGATGAACCGCCCCTCTTACTGACTCTTCTAAAGCTTTGTCCTAAAATCCAAAGTCAACAGGACCACAGAACATTTTCTCAATCTGACTTATGAGGCTGACCAAAACCTTCCTTTCTACCATCTTCAAGACCCATCCAAGCCAAAGCCCACAACTAGCACGAATCCACCAGTTCTTGCCGGAGCCACCCGAAATCCACCCAACCGCATTCATGCTCCTGCTTCCCGCTCCCGGGAAGTGAGCATCGCCTTCTCCTCCTACTGCTGAGCTGCCTCCCTAGATCTCCCTCCATTTCCCCTTGATAATCTTATCTATTTATAATGCCAGTCTTAACTGGTCTAGTGATTTTTTTTTCTAGGCAAATGGTTCTTCTTTCTCTTTCCATAAAAGGATTTAGTGTTTCTCTAAAATAAATTCCATGATGCAAATTTACTAACAATGATCTTTTGAGCCTAGTATACACCAGCTATTTCTGTGTCTTTATATATATCACTTGTGCCACAAACTGCACACTGCATATGCGAATTTAATGAATACATATCTATATCCTCAGTGTGAATTTAATGACTACAGCTCTATATCCTCAATGTGAATTTCATTAAAAGCATCAAGGTTCTAAGTAATTTCAATTTTCTTTCAAAAATATATTCCAGAGGGCTGGAGAGATAGCCTAGTGGTTAAGAGCACCGACTGCTCTTGCAGAGGACCTGGGTTCGATCCCCAGCACCCACATGGCAGCTGAGAACTGTCTGAAACTCCAATTCCAGGAGAACTCCAGTTCCAGGGGAATCCGAGACACTCTTCTGACCTCCAAACTCCGCAGCATTGCACCACACAGGTGCACAAACCTACATGTAGACAGTACATTCATACACATACAAAAATAAATAAAAAAATAAACAAAATATTTAAAAAATATATTCCAGAAATATTGTTATTCTTTCTCTTACCAACTGTGCATATATTGAGGCCATTTCTACATGAGATTATATTACAGAGCCATTTTAGAACTATGTGCCAAATGTGGCAGCCCATGCTAGTAATCTTAGTCCTTGGGAGACGGAGGATCAGGAATGAAAGTCTTCCTCAGTTTCACAGAACATTTGAGGCCAGCTTGGGTTACATGAGATTCTGTCTCAAGACAAGCAAGAGCTAGGTCTGCTGGTTCATGCTTCTGATCCCAGCACCTGGTAGGCCGAGTCAGGGGACTAATATGGTCTACACAGTGAGCTCAGGACAGCCTGGACTAGAGAGTAAGACCCTTACTCAAAACAAAAATAAAATAATTAACAAAAAAAGGAAACTATGTTTTCATGGGTTTATAGGTCTCAGTTAAAAGGCCAGTGCCATTCTGGGCCAATACTTCAGCAGGTGTTCTGTTGCCAAACACCAGGAGATGGTAACAGAACTCTCCTTTAGAGCGGTAGGAGGGGGTGATGCTCAGCAAATCACTTAACCTTCTTTAAAACTGGCAGTTTGGTAGGTCAGCCTCCAATGGGCCTGACTATGTGGCAGAGTGTATACCTCTTCCTATGTTCCTATCCCAAAGTGACTAGAAACCATACACAGTGTGAAATCCAACACAGAAAGGCCTTAATTCAATCAGTCTGTTTGGCTGCAACCATCACAACTGGTGTGGTCTGTGAAATTCTACCTTTCTGGGCTTCCAAGGGTTAGAGGGTCTCACTAGCGTTAAACTCTTCTATTGCTCCCTCTCCTCTTGGTGGCATTTCAGCATCCTGGAACCTTCAGCTATTCTAGAGTTGGGACAACATGTGGGAATTAAATCCACAGCCACTATCAATTTACAACTGAATTTCATCTTACATTCCTGGGAGCATTTTGTAAATGGATTCTTAGCCAGTTGCAATTTCTCTAAAGGAAATTTAAAGTTTAAAATATGGAAACCAACAAGATGCTTTGGTGGGTAAAGACACTTACTGCCAGGCCTTAAGACCCAAGTTCAGTCCCCAGAGCCCACAGGGTACAGAGAGAACTGACTCCTGCAAGTTGTCCTCTGCCCCCCCCCAATGTGGCTTGTGCACCCCTAACACCTGTACCCTTCTAAAAATACACAAAAAGTAAGAATGTTTATTTTAAAGATGGTTAGCAAGAGATTTAATATGGAAATGGTCCTTGGAAGACCAATCTACTGGCGAATCAATTCTTGCAACCTGTCTAGATCAGGGCCAGGCAGACACACTGAATGAGAACCACAAGAATATGTCCTGGGAGCCAGGCATGGTGGCAAATGCCTTTAATCCCAGCACTTGGGAAGCAGAGGCAGGCAGATCTCTGTGAGTTTGAGGCCAGCCTGATTATATAGTGAGTTTTAGAACAGTTCAAAAAGACCAAAAAAAGTCTATGTCCTAGATATTTGTTTCTCATAGTGTGTTCCAGGGACTAGCAGACAAAGAAATGTGAGAGTTAGAAGTACAGAATCTTATCTTGGACTTATAGAATGACAGCCATCATTTTAACAGGGTCCTTGGCCACTTGGGCACATGCTGAAGTTTGCAAAAGCATCTCTAGACATTTTCCATTGCTCTTCTAAGAACCTGCATTCTTGTAGGTTATGATTTCAGGACTGATACCTGGAGTATGCTCATATAAACTCATAACAGACTTGAGGGTCCTCAAGTGACCCATTGGACCTGAGGTGGAAGAATGCAGCTAGAACTGCAGGAGCGTCACGAGTTTATCAACCACCATCTGGTGCAGAAAAGCACCACTCACCAAACATGGGTACAACAACAACAAAAGTACACACCAAATTATGACTACCAAAATATTATGAAATTCTTTATTCATAAAAAAATCCTTGGAAGGATGAATAACGATGCCCCATCCTTCCTTGGAAATAAGTCAGGGCCTAAACACCACCAAACTGAGTGTACTTATCAGCCAAGTATTTGAGATGCTTGCACGATTCATGATTAATGTGTTCATAAACACACTGGCCTGGGAGATAAGCATGTCTTGTTTCTTTCATGGGATTCTGTGCCAATATTTCCTTATCAGCTACTGGTCACATGCTGTGGACACTAAGCTCCCTCTTGTGGGTGGTGGCCTCTAGGAATGCTGACCTTGGGAATTTCTGTGATGAGGGACAATCAGGGTGACCACAGAGTCAGCGTTGAATGCTTCTATACTTAAGTGCTTAGAAAATCACTACCCGGTTAAGAGCACCGACTGCTCTTGCAAAGGACCCAGTTTCGATCCCCAGCACCCACATGGTGGCTGAGAACTGTCTGTAACTCCAATTCCAGGAGAACTCCAGTTCCAGGGGAATCCGAGACCCTCTTCTGACCTCCGCGGCATTGCACGACACAGGTGCACAAACCTACATGCAGACAGTACACTCATACACATACAAAAATAAATAAAATTTAAAAAAAAAAAGAAAATCACTACCCAGGAGCCTTTGCTACTCATCTTTTGTTGAATGCAGAGGACTTCTAACAAAAATACATTTTACATTTAGTTTTGAGTGACCATCCCAACACTGGTACCATTTCCCTTAACCGCCATCTTCAAGGTAGTCAATCAACTCACACATCTGTTACATGAAGGGTTGTGTTTTGGCATGTGCTTTGCTACTGGATCTGCTGAGAATAATTTAAAGCTGAACTTTACTAAAGCAATTTCATGGGCATCTCAGGGTAGCTATAGAAGTATGGTGTACACCATAATTCAGACCAAAGCTACAGCATGGAGAAACTAAAGAGGGGGCCTGCCTGGTGTGGACTCTCCCCACAGGACACCTTCCTATGTTTTCTAGGAGCAAGTTCAGTTTGCCATTCTGGGTCTGACCATTCCCAGCACACCCTTTTCAAGCCATCAATGAATCAGCATCATAGCTTCCCTCCCCCATGTGAGTTGTTTTTCAGACTGTATTCTTCCTTTGGGCTCAGTGGAGAGGACTTTCTTTGCCTCCTCTGAGCTGCTTTGCATTTTAAAGGGCCAGGACTTGGCTCTTGGAACACCATGTCTACAAGGCAGCTCTGAGAATACTCTGGGAAGAAGGGGATGAGAAGGAATGAAACCGACCACCTCTCCTGCACTTGGAGCTAACAAGGACCAAGCAGAATGAACAACAATGGCTGCCTGGAGCTCCTCTATAAACCTCTGTGAATTGGAGAGAGTTTGTCACTCAGGGTAATTAACCTGCTCTTGCTCTTTCGTATTCCTCTGAATCTTTCTAAAGTATCAAACATGTGGAGACCAGGGCAATGTCCACGGGCTTTTCTTGGGTGTGCAGACCTCTGTGGTTATATTAGAACTGTAGGCGAGCAAACAATGAAGTGAGCCAGCTACTAAGACCTTATTCAACAGCACCAAGTTTGGCACTTCCATGAAAGAACAAAGTAAGATCCCAAGAAATTTTCCAAAGAGCACCAGATTCAAGGCTGCCCTCAAGGCTGTGCCTGCCTGCAGGGGGACCCTCCCCAGTGACTCATGCCGACATCCTAGGTGCACTCCATGATGTAAGGCTTGTTGTGGTGATGGAGGAGAAGAGGAAAGAACTTTCCTGGTACTAGAACTCACTTTCCTATGACCTACTCCTAAGGGGCCACGCTGTGTTATACATCATTATGTCACATTCTGGCTCACAAGATGCTATGATTTGGTGGCAGTAACTACAACAACCTGAGAAACAGAGAGGAGACAAGACAATGGTCACAAAGCCACAGAGCACATCATGACATGCTGCGCCCACGTGCTAATGTCTCAGAGGAGAGCCAATCCAGATGCTACACCCCCCCCCCATCAAGGAATGTGGAAAGCAGAAGCCAGGGAGAGGCGTGAGCAAGGTGGAGCAGTGTCCCCAGGTCATGACCCACAAGGCCACTGGGCAGTCCTGCTTAGCTCTGAAGTGATTTGGAAATGAAGGCCCAAGGGCTCTGGGATAAAGAGCTCTTTGCAGAAGTTTGGCCTTTTTTTAACAATAGGAAAAAGTAGATTGTTGTGGCAGCTCAGGATTGGGTGACTGAGGCAGGAAGGAAAGGAGGGCAGCATGGGAGGGAAGCCCTGGACACCAGGATTCAGAGGACGGAACACACGCGTGGAGCTCTGCAGAAGAGGTGAGACTAGGGGCTGGAGAGATGGCCTAGAAGTTAAGAGCACCGACTGCTCTTGCAGAGGACCCGGGTTCGATCCCCAGCACCCACATGGTGGCTAAGAACCTTCTGTAACTCCAATTCCAGGAGAACTCCAGTTCCAGGGGAATCCAAGACCCTCTTCTGACCTCCGCGGCATTGCACGACATGGGTGCACAAACCTGCATGCAGACAGTACATTGATACACATACAAAAATAAATTAAAAAAATAATATTGTAGCAATACTTAAAAAAAAGAAAAGGTGAGAATACTAATTTAAACTCATAAAACAGGAAACTACTGTTTTTTCTTTTTTTTCTTCCTGGAAATCTGTGCTGAAATAGCCTTAGTGGAGAATGAAAGTGTAAGCAACTTACTACTGAGAAACTTGGCTTGCTCTGAGCTCCGCACTTGGTACTGAGCAGAGTCCTCTGTCCATGGATGTTGGAGTAGAGAAACAGAGTAGGTATGGCTATCCCAGAGGGATGCAGGACAAGAACTTGGGTCCTTATCCCCAAGATTCTCTATCCCTTTGATAGCAGCAGACGCCCACTGACCACAGGGACGGGGTTAAAGCCTGTTTCCCTTCCTCACTTCCTGCAGCTCTGACAGCCAGCCATGCACAGCCTGTCCCCCTCAAACCTTCACTCACACCTGCACAGGCTTTGCCAGCCATGCAGCACATCTGTAAGCTCTGTAGCCTGGCGATGGACGGCCCAAGGTGGAGAGGTAACTGTACCGACCTTCCCTGAAGTTGAATGGATCCGGCCTGCAGTCACTAATCCTCCACCTTGTTCGGTCTCCTTTAAATTCTTTACATGTTAGGAACTCATATCTACACATCTAGCATGAACATCATAGCCATAATCAAAGTATTTTTCATTCAAGCTGAGTCTCAGGAACAGGATGTACCAGGGATGGGGAAAGATGACTGGAAGCTCTGGGACAGACAGACAGGTACCTCATAGTGGCCTACAAAGTCTGAGCTTGCCACTCTCACCCTCCCTGGCATGAAACACTGAGTGGAACTTGTCCTCTCCACAGGCCAGGAGGTCTACCCTTCCGAATCACCACCTCACAACAGGATCAGTATACCTGCAGGGTCCCTTGTCCTGTCTAACCAACCAGCTTACCAGACCAGTTCACAAACCCTGGCCTTGACCCCCAGCCAGCAGCATTCAGGGGTGACTTTAAGCAAACACATGTTAAAAATTCAACCAATTATCCTTAAGGGGAAAATGCTCTGCAGACAGTATTTATTTATTTATTATTTATTATTTATTTATTTATTTATTTATTTATTTAACTATGTGTTGCAGCATTTTCCATTCCTACCCATCTCTGCTTATCCCAAGATACATTTGGTGCATTTGGTGGCAGTAAACTCAAACACCCTAGAGCCAGGGTCAGTGGAGTGTCCTTGGTCTTCGATACACTTGGTGGCTTTCTCAGGGCTGGCAGCTTCCCCGCAGGCACTGGGTCTAGTCCATTATTTCATTGGCTGATCTTTCCACACAGTTACTGGCAGCAGGGAAGCAAGTTTTCCCTCTCAGGTCAGAGAAGAGAAACGTGCCAGCCCGACATGACGGTAGCAGCCCCACAGGGAAGTTCCACGTTACCACCATTCAGCCTGTTCTCAGCCCTGGTCTGTCTTCACTGGAAAGAGTTCCCAAGCCTGATGTCTGGGACCAAGTCAACTGAAACTCGCGCAAACTATACATGTAAGAGACGTCAAGGAGCAGGAGGCTCGCTGAGGAAGCATGAGCACCAGACCCTGCAGGAATATGGAGAACCTTCCCGACTGCCTGGAGCCACGATTCCCTCAGCTTTGAGGCTAGCTGAAGACTTGGCCTACGGGGTGGTCATGACTCCTGTGAGGGGGGTGTGTGTCTAAGATGCTACATCTTCAGTCTGAAATTTCCTTTCCACTGATCCCCTGGCAAACGTCAGCCTCTCTTCTCTGGGATTCTACCAGTTCTCTGAGGGGGGGCTCCTGGTTCTGCCCATGTGACCTGAGTTCCTCCAGCTCCTCAGCCTACAACCTCGAGGGGGTGCCTTAACTGCCAGCTCTAGTGCTTTATGTACAAAACCACTGACAACTCTCTGATTGTCCTTGGCTTCCCACTGCCTTACGGAAATACCTTCTAGAACTTCAGGCTAAACTTTCTCATCAGCTTACTGCTATCCCTTGACCACAGGCCCGGCCAGACGAGGCAGGCAATCCACAGACCCACAAGTCAAAATGGATGCACAAGCAAGCTTTCTAAAGATAGGCAGGTTTTGGAGCCAGGTTCAGTTGTGTACACCCACAGGCTATTTTTGTATCTGGCATTAGATAAATGTTTATTTCATTATTTCTGCATGAATGATATGGAAATTAACTGCCTAATTAAATCATCTGGAAAGACATAAAGTATGAGTCAGGGTAAACAGCTTGCAATGTATGCTTCTCTGAAAAATGGCTTTGCACAAAGGGCTGGAGATGGGCCTTTGGTTTAGGACTTACTGTCCTGCTAAAGAGGAACAGGCTGAGTATCAGTCTTTCTGTTAAGGTGAAGGTTGAAGGTACTGGTCCCAACATTCAGAGCTACTTCCTAAGGATCAAATCTGCTTCTAACTCAGCAGCTTGGGCCCCTCTGGTATGGTCTAGCATGCAGCAGCTAGGCTGGGCTTAGTTTGCACATTGGCAGGGGCAGCAATAAAACTGCAACTCATTTCAGATCTAGGATGATCTCTTTGGGTCATGGGACTTAGGTCCTGGGTCTCCGCAGGACATCTGGGTTGTCTCTCAATGACACAATCATGCAGGTGTTAGCGTACCTGGCCTAGTTGTAATTCTTTGCGTAGCTTCAGGATATAATGAAGTATTTGGAAAAATAAAAGCTGCACCCCCTGCAGACAAAAGGAAAGACAGAACATGTGAAGGTCCTTTGTTGTGTCTGTTGACCTAACCCATCAGCACCAAATCTACCTTGCCTCATGACATCAATAGGGAAACTACCTGGCAACTTCAAGAGTTCAGGGGAAACACAAGTCCTGTGTTAGACATGGATTCTAAATGTGGAGAGGAACCTCTCCTATACTTGGTTCATCATGAAACACTTTGATTGATTGATTGATTGATTATTTATTTATTTATTTATTTACTTATTTAGTTTTGGTTATTTGTGTTTGAGACAGGGCTTCCTTGTAGCCCCAGCTGGCCTGGAACTTGCTATACAGAACAGGCTGACCTCAGTATCACAGAAACCTACCTGCCTCCGCCTCCCAAATGCAGGGATTATAGACATGAGCCACCATGCCCAACATTATTTGTTATCTTTCAGCTTTTTTTAAGCCTCTTAGTCCCACCAGCAATATTATTTTGTTAAAAATTTTCTATGGTGCAGAGGGTTTTTTAAATATATATATATATATATATATATATGGTTCATAAAATATTTTAAATTTTTTAATAATTTATTTGTGTATGAGTGTCTTGCCTGCATGTAAGTCCACCTATGTGTGCAACTGCACACCTATGTGTGCAATGGAGGCCAGAAGATCTCCTGGAACTGGACTTACAGATAGTTGCTATAACTGCCACATGGATGCTGGAAACCAAACCCAGGTCCCTTGCAAGAACAGCCAGTGCTCTTAGCCAATGAGCCATTTCACTTGCCCTACTTTATGAAATACTTTAAAGAGCTCTTAAAAAGTAGTATGAAAGAATTGCATTCAAAGTTAAGCCATATCTCTATTCAAATGCATGGTTTCTCCTCTCTTCTAATTAATGTTTATCTTAGCCAAGGAAATTTCTCTTTGGCCGTCCAGACCTTTCAGAATTTATCACCCTGCCCTTCAACTGTTTCTATCATTTAACAACAATAAAATTAGTGAATTCTGAGCTTTCATGGAATTTTCAGTCACTTTTTCTAAATGAGTGTGGCATTATCAGAAAACGTGTGTGGCTCGAGGATGTTTCCTAAGAGGGGAAAGTACTTTACTTAAGTTCTTTGCTATTTTTGGCGACAAGATCATTAACAGGCTGACATATGTAATACAAATCAAAGAGGAGCACTGGCTACTTAAATCATTTTTATATTATATTAAAAGCAATACTGTTTTGAATAAGAAGACCAAGACAAACCAGCAATTTACTATGAATAGTCAACCCAAGACTCAGCTCATGTGAGACTGGACATTTTAAAACAAAAGGTGACTATTTGGAAGGTCAGGCAAGGGAGACCCATGACTCAGCCTTCTTGTTCCCAAGCGGTTACAGAGGCTTAGATGCTCTTGGTACTTTCACCCCTAGCTGGGTGTTGAAGAGCGGGGTGTAGCCCACAGGCTAATCTAGTAGGTGAGCAGCGAGTGGCCATGCATCCCCAGTGATGCCACTGGGAGGGGAGGCAGATGTGCACGAACGAACCATGACGACACATTCATCCACAGAAGCGGGAGGGATTAGTCAGTGCCAAGCACTGGGTCAAACCCTACTAGGCTCAGGCATGAAGCAAAAATCAATCAAGTGGAGAAGCCAAGGTTAGGGACAGGAAGAAGGCAGGCACTGGGATAAGCACCAATTTTACAGTCTGAAAAATTGCAGCAGAGTTTCCACTGGAATAAAAGTTTGCAAAAGGTATGAAATTCCCTGTACTGCCCTTTGCAAATATACAAATCTGTGCCAGAAGAGACGAGTACAGTGGCCCCACAGTGCATCAGAACAGCAAGGTATCCTGGAAAACATTACTTTAGGAGTGAAAATGGAGGATGAGAGATCCCTCAGGGCCCCTTCACGGCACCTCCTGATCCACACAGTTGATTTGGAATTGGGACTACTTTTGCATATTCGGTTAAAAAGGGGAGGGGATGACAGGACATGCTCAGATACCAAAGGGTTTCTCCTTCCTTCAGCTCTGCTTTCTACCTTCGAACCTCTGATCTGTCACAAGTTGTACTCTAAAGAATGTGCTTAAAGACAAGACCCTACGCTTCTCTTGGAGCAGAGTGGGGCGCCATTACCTGTGTTTCTAGCATGCATTAACCGTGGAGAATTTTGTAAGGCCTTATCAACATCATCGGAAGTCAAATGTGGTAGAGGAGCTACAAAACAAAACAGAAAGCAACACAGAAATGAAAAGAGAAACAAAGAGAGGAAACAACCCGCCCACCCCATCAGGGGCTGCTGGAAACACCTCACTCTCTGCTTCTGGTTAGCATGTTAAGTCCTAGATGGGCATCTTCACCTGGCAGAGAAGTGGGTGGGATGGGGTGCCAAGCAAAGCGACCCAAGGGACGTTTCCTGCCATCTTGCATTGAGGTTCTGTTTGGACCATGCTTGGAAGTGTGAGCATTAGAGCAAGCAGCAGTTCTGTGGGCTCAGGCCTCTGCTCGACAACATGCCACCTGTCTGCTTAGGGAAACTCTCCTGACTGGAAGTGAAAAGCTTCCCCTCTGTGTTCAGGTTGGATGGAACTTGACTTTGATTTGGGAAAGATAATCCCTCAGGTCTTTGGTCCCTTCCAATTTGGAGCACCAGTGGAAACTAGCCTGCGTGGCCACACACAGCATTCCATCTTGTCGTGGGGCCAGGGAGGAGGGAACTGAGTATAAACAGGATTAGAGGTCACCTCCTCATCCACAGCCGAGGCTGCCTTGTTCACTTATGTTCTACCATGTGGTCCCCTTGGATCCTACATGGTCCCTGAGTAAGAGCCAGAGGGCACCGTGGACCACTCTGTCTGAACCCTCTGAAGTGGAGACTGTAGTCAGGACACCAGCCATGGCTACCAAGCAGGGCAGCTTACTCTCTCTGAGGTAGTGGAGATGTGAGAGAAGGATGTCAGCGTTGTAGCTCGGAGTGAGCCTCTGGAAGTCGTCTTTGGTCATCTTGCACAGCTCTTTCCCATCGATATTCTGGAACAACAAGACGTCCACATCTGGAAGGCCATATTCTTTCACTGCCCACTCCAGCCACTGTCGGACATGATCTGTGCTCCACAGCGTAGGATCTAAAAAGGGTTGAAGACATACTAGGTCAACTCCTGAAGAGGAGTTTCTCATCAGAGTGCACCCAGTGGGACTGTAAATCAGTATCCCATTCCCTCTGTAAATCAGAGCAGCCTCCCACACAGCTCCAGAAGTACTGGCCTGTGGCCAGGGTCATTAACACCATGGGAAAGAATGTCTTGGGGGAATGGTAAGAACTAACCCAGACCCACAGATCACCAACTTCTGAGCTTGTCCTGTAGATACCTGGCTTTAATTTCTTTCCACTTTTCTTTATTCATTTAAAAATGACAAGACTAAAAGGAATCAGCCCTTGAAAAACCTATTGGTAATTCCATATAAAAGTAAGCAGATCTCTGTGAGTTCAAGGCCTGTCTGGTATACATAGTGAGCTCCAGGCCAGCTGGGACTAAAGGGAGACCCTGTCTCTAAACCATGAAAAAAAAAAAAAGTAAGAGTTAGGAGTAGATCATCAGGAGAATGTGAATTACAGACTACAGAAAGAATATAAAGCAGGCTGGACAGATGGCTCAGTCCACAAAGCAAGCACAAGAACCTGAGTTCAAGCCTTAGAACCCACTTTTAAAAAGTAGGGCACGGGGATGACCTAATGGTTAAGAGCGCAACTGCTCTTGCAGAGGACCCAGGCTCGATCCCCAGCACCCACATGGCAGCTGAGAACCGTCTGAAACTCCAATTCCAGGAGAACTCCAGTTCCAGGGGAATCCGACACCCTCTTCTGACCTCCACGGCATTGCACGACACGGGTGCACAAACCTACATACAGACAGTACATTCAAATAAATAAATAAATAAATAAATAAATAAATAAATAAATAAATAATGTTTTTAAAAAGTAGGGCATGGTGGCATAAACTTATTTTTTAAATTTATTATTTTTATTTTATGTATATGAATGAATTGCCTGCATGTATATAAGTGTACCCATGTCATGTAATACCTGTGGAGGTCAGAGGAGGGTGTCTGATCCCCTGGAACTGGAGTTATAGATGGTTGTTAGCTGTCATGTGGGTGCTGGGAATCAAACCCTGGTCCTCCGCAAGAGCAGACAGTGCTCTCAACCGCTGAGCTACGTCTCCAGCTCCAGTTGCATAAACATAAATCCAGAGCTGGGAAAGTGGACCGGAGGATATCTGGGGCTTGCTGGCCAGTCAGCCTACTTGGTGAGTTCCAGAAGTCCCCTGGCTTCCAGATAAACCTCCCCCTACACACACCCTAACCAGACACACAGATGAAAATAATCACAGTGTGTGCACGAAGAATTAAGAAATAAAGTATAGGTGACTCAAGACCCTCCTTGCCTTGCAGCTAATATGGCTCACAGGGAACAGTGGGAGAATGTGGATGTGACACCTAGAGAAACTGAGTCTGGGGCATGCTTTCTTCTTCAACATGGAGCACAGATACCACGACATACAAGGTCAGTGTGACAGGTGACATGGCGGAGCAGAGGGTATGGAGGACAGGCCAGGGGCATGGGAGAAGGTGATCCCCAAGAAGAACAAAGGGGGAAGCCTATCAGGAGCAAGCCCAGCTGAGGGTCTCCAGAAGGCCCAGGGCTGAGGCTGATTGAGCAGTGGCTCCCTGGAGCCTTCAAAGACACCTGGGCAGAGAGCAGATGCATGTGGTGTCACTGCACCATCTCTCTATGTCCTGGGCTTCCCTTGGGGGCTGACCCTCCTGCCTGTGTCTGTCACATGTGGAAAATGAGGACTTTGACTTTGAGTTTCAAGACAGTCCCTGAGTCAGGGAGAGCCTGGAGCTCTGATCACCTTCAAGAAGAAAGTCTGGAGGGGAGGGACAGACTCTCCTTCTGAGTCACTTTGTAGATAATCACTTTTGAACCTTGCTTGATCTCTTACTGGTAATGTTTCAGGGGTACACAAGAATGCAGCACTGTACCCTGGATGTGCACTAGAGTGCACTTGATAAACCGTGAGAGAGAAGCGGTCAGGGGTGCTTCTCCCTCCGCCCCGTCCTCCCTCTCCTTTCCTCCCTTCCCCTTGTTTTCATCTTCCCATTCCCTCACTCCTTCTGCATCTTATCATCTGAATATAAATCACTTCAATTCTGGGAGGACCAGTGCTCTCCCCTTCCGCTTCCATCCTGGATACCCAAGAACACTCCTGGCCTGAGTGCATGCATTTTTGTTACACATATTTTAGGATGTTACTGTATCTAATATATATTTGTTTTATGTTTTAAAGTTAATATCCGTGGCATCTGATTAGCTTTGGCCACTCAGTCCTCTACTTCAAGATGTAGTCAAGTTAATTCCCACAGACACACTCCATCACAATCAGCCTTGGGCCCTCTCCAACAGGAACAGACACACGTCCCTGGATAGGCACTGTCTTCTGGTGTCTGTAGGCCAGTCTGATTGGTCTACAGGCTTGAAACCATCTGGCGAGATACCTGGTCTTTCCCAGAGCATTTGAGGGGTTACAAGCTTCCTGTTGAGTGTAAGAAGCAGCTGAGGTTCAAACTAAGCTGGCCAGTTGGCAAGCTCCAGGGATCCAATGTCCCTTTCTTCCCAGAACTAGAATTTCAGATGTACACTGCATGTCTGTCTTTTTTACGTAGGACCTTGGGCATCAATTCCTCATGCTTGCTGACTGGCCAACACAGCCTAACCAGGAGATGCAGGTTCCATGAGAAACAGCCCCTGCTTCAGCTGGAGAACGACTGAGGAATACACCTGATGTTGATCTCTGACCTCCACATGCATATGCACTCATACATACATGAATAAGTACACACACACACACACACACACACACACACACCACACAATAACCTAAGAATGAA
Source organism: Rhizomys pruinosus (assembly GCA_009823505.1). Classification (NCBI taxonomy): domain Eukaryota; kingdom Metazoa; phylum Chordata; class Mammalia; order Rodentia; family Spalacidae; genus Rhizomys; species Rhizomys pruinosus. Next base: position 238,584 of record VZQC01009198.1, read on the forward strand.
GAGAAAGGAAGAAAGAAAGAACTTACTTGCTGCCCAGAGTCAGAGCATCTCTGTGCATTTTTATAATATCCTCACAATAAGCTTGAGAAAGAGCTGCCTGGGGTGAGTATACAGGTCGTGAGGCACATGCCCCTTAGACTTGACCACTGGGTATGTGATTTCATGTGACAGGTCCCACTTACCCTCTGGATTGACTATCAGTGTTCTGAAACTGAACATGCACCAGCTTTGCTGCAGTGTTAACATATGCCTTGTGCATTCATTGTGATGCAGATACATGGGAAGCATTTGCTGGTCTGTGGGGGGTGAGCATGCCTATGGAGGCTGAATGTGGTCCTGGGCTCAAACAAGCTCAGATGGGTATTTGCCTTTGGATCAGACTGCTGCTTTGGGGATAACGTGCTCAAAACTAAACACTCTTCCTCTTACCTACCCCCCCCCAGAACAAGGAGAAATATGATGATGATGATGATGATGAGGTTGTTCTCCAACTGTAAATTGGAGCCAACTGTTATAGAGGTAATCTCTCATGAAATGGGTAAAACTGCCTTCTTTAATTGACTAATAGACATAGTAACTGTGAAAATGATTATTCTCTATTCAGAACCAAATATAATACTAAAGTCTCCTTAAGCTATGCACTTAAGCAAAATATATTAATACAGGAGCTCTGACATCAGCAATGGATTATTCTACCGAGGAGATGTTGGCCAGGGGATCCAAGCCCCCACAAAAGGTAAAGGCTCCTTACCTCCAAACTGGGATACCTGCAAGAAGAGAGGAGATAAGGCCCTGCTGTAGAAGACCTGATGTAAACATGGGAAAGATGTATTGAGACTGCACTTGCAAGTGTACAGATGGTCTCTGGAATACCAGAGAGTGTTACCAAGGGCCACTAAACCAATAAAGCAAATATAGGTGTCCTTGAGTCAAGCAAGACCCCTCCATCAGCACCAGCTACACCTCACCTGCCTGGAAATACTGTGCAGCAGTGGCAGCCATATGCCTGTATATCCCAAATCTAATTGGCTATCGGCTCTCTCCTTGGAGGAATAACCCATGGCTGATGCCACAAGCTTACATCCTCTAATGGTTAGGAGACGTTATAAGCCACAGTAAGACAAAAGAATGTAATTCATGGATTAACATACCATCCAAACATCTGTGTCTATACCAAAGTAACCTACCATAACAATTAGTACTGTTTAAATACCTATATATCTAATTGCTTGTGCTTCATTAGTAGGATCGAAAGGTTATTCCTGGACAAACTGTCAGCCCATGAAAGGAAACAGCTAGAATTGACCACAGTCCAAGAGAACAGCTCCAGAGAAAGTAGACTGTTTTGCTTCTCATCCACCTGTGCCCCTTTTCTAAGCCTAGGGAACAATCTGCGGAAGAGGGGGCATGGTAGAATGTAAGGGCTGCGATTGGGGTGAATGGTGAAACTACAGCAATATAGTCTGGACACTCATTTGATCAACTTGGTTGAACATACAAGCCCCCCCCTGCTGGATGGTGGGACCCATAAGCTGTGTGTTTGGGCACAACTGCTTGCAGATTGGTTTTACATGAAGGATGCTTGTACTCATAAATTATCACTTATTGCTAAAAAATGAAAAAAACCAGAGAAAGATGCAGGAAAGTTATGGCAGAATGCGTGATCTGGGATGGGCTAGGGTGGGGTGAGGAGAAGGGAAAGGGAAATATACCTGAACTGAATTGGAATTCAGTTCTCAGATAAAAACTTCTCTTTATCCTTGACTCTGTGCAGAGAACAGTGCCAATGCCCTCCCAGACAGGCCCTCCTGCCTTCCACAATGCCTAGCCATTCCCTGTGAACCCATCAGACACTAGCCAAACACTTCTTTTTGTTTTCTTTTGCTTTAAACATGGGAAGACTACCTTTGGGGAGTATAATTAATTAATCTTCAGAAATGAGTTTATTCTGGAAAATGATTTTCTTCTCTTAAGAATGAATCCAGGTTAAACATCTTGCCTGAAAGTCAGACTCCATGTTAACTGGTGTTGTAGTTACTTTTCCTGTTGCTGAGATAATAGGCTGACAAAATCAACTTATTGGAGAAAGAAGATATCTTGGCTTATAGTTCAAGGGTTCATGGTGGGGACATCATGGAGGCAAGAACAAGCTGCACCCACAGTCAGGAGGATGGAGATGGAGGATAGAGATGGAGATGGAGGATGCAGATGGAGGATGCAGAAGGAGGATGCAGAAGGAGGATGGAGATGGAGGATGCAGATGGAAGATGGAGATGGAGGATGCAGATGGAAGATGCAGATGGAGGAGGAGGATGGAGATGGAGGATGGAGATGGAGGATGGAGATGGAGGATGGAGATGGAGGATGGAGATGGAGGATGCAGATGGAAGATGGAGATGAAGGATGGAGATGGAGGATTGAGATGGAAGATGGAGATGGAGGATGGAGATGGAGGATGCAGATGGAGGATGGAGATGGAGGATAGAGGATGCAGATGGAGGATGCAGAAGGAGGATGCAGAAGGAGGATGTAGATGGAGGATGCAGATGGAAGATGGAGATGGAGGATGCAGATGGAAGATGGAGAGGGAGGATGGAGATGGAAGCTGGATATGGAGGATGCAGATAGAGGATGGAGGATGCAGATGGAGGATGCAGATGGAGGATGGAGGTGGAGGATGGAGATGGAGGATGCAGATGGAGGATGCAGATGGAGGATGGAGATGGAGGATGCAGATGGAAGATGGGGATGGAGGATGGAGATGGAGGATGCAGATGGAGGATGGAGGATGGAGATGGAGGATGGAGGATGGAGGTGGAGGATGCAGATGGAGGATGGAGGATGGAGGATGGAGATGGAGGATGGAGGATGGAGATGAAGGATGGAGATGGAGGATGCAGATGGAGGATGCAGATGAAGGATGGAGATGGAGGATGCAGATGGAGGATGGAGGATGGAGATGGAGGATGGAGAAGGAGGATGGAGATGGAAGATGGAGATGGAGGATGGAGATGGAGGATGCAGCTGGAGGATGGAGATAGAGGATGGAGATGGAGGATGCAGATGGAGGATGGAGATGGAGGATGGAGATGGAGGATGCAGATGGAGGATGGAGATGGAGGATGCAAATGGAAGCTGCAGATGGAGGATGGAGATGGAGAATAGAGGATGGAGATGGAGGATACAGATGGAGGATGGAGATGGAGGATGGAGATGGAGGATAGAGGATGCAGATGGAAGATGCAGAAGGAGGATGGAGATGGAGGATGCAGATGGAAGATGGAGATGGAAGATGCAGATGGAGGATGCAGATAGAGGATGCAGTTGGAGGATGGAGATGGAGGATGGAGATGGAGGATAGAGGATGCAGATGGAGGATGCAGATGGAGGATGGAGATGGAGGATGCAGATGGAGGATGCAGATGGAGGATGCAGATGGAGGATGCAGATGGAGGAGCCAGATGGAAGGTAGAGAAAAGGAGGGTAGAGGTGGGGACCAAGGATGAATAAAGAATGGAGATGGAGGAAGGAGCTCTAGAGAGAGGTCAGTAGGACACAGACACCATGAAAGGGGAAATGGGAAAGTTGGTGGTGACTTTAACTGGAGTGGGGTAGGAAATACAGAGGGAGAGGAAATAAGGAGAGAGAAATTACACTAAGCATGTTTGAAAAAGCCAGAGGGAAATGTAGCATTCTATAAGCTTACATGAAAATAGATACACACCTATTTTCAATGAAGCTATACAATACAAAGTGATACTGCCCCTTCCCCCCTCACCCAATGCCATAGATCATCTACTAAAAGACAGTGTCAAACACTGGAAATCTTGGTTCCAGTTGTACATCAGGGGAGTCCAAGAGACTTCCAAGACTATGTAGGCTACTGCCTTTGCACTTGGTTGCCTACCAAACTTGAAGTCAGACCCTATTGCTAAAGAAATCACACACTTCAGACACAGAATTTGGAGAAATTGAACTGGAACTGTCCTGGAAGCCTCCACCCTGAGGACCAGCTCTCTAGGTACCAGAAGGTGCTGTGTAAGCTGCCCAGAAGAAAAGCAATCAATAGTCCTATGCAGCTGTAAAGCCTACAAACCTCAACAATGACTGGCCCAGCAAGACATCCCCACTAGTGAGACAGTGGCACCCAATAGCTGTCTAATTGGTCTTAAGGCCCACTCAAAAGGAGGGAAATCATGCTTGGTATTGTAAACCAAGCCAAATATCTGCAGCTGGAGGCGTCATAGACCCTAGAAAATAACTTACTGCCGTTTTCCTAAACCAATATAGTTTCTAACTGTATTTTAAATACTTTTTTTTTTGTCTTTTCGAGACAGGGTCTCCCTGTAGCCCCAGTTGTCCTGGAACTTGCCTTGTAGACCAGGCTGGCCTTGAACTCACAAAGATCCGCCTGTCTCTGCCTCCCAAGTGATAGGATTAAAGACGTGCGCCACCTTGCCTGGCTTAAATACTTTTTTAATAAATAAAAATTTTATTAATTTATTTATTCATTTTTGGTGTTTTTGAGACAGGGTCTCCCTGTAGCTCTAGCTCGCCCAGAACTTGCTCTGTAGACCAGGCTGGCCTTGAACTCACAGATATCCGCCTCACCTGCCTCTGCCTCCCAAGTGCTGGGATTAAAGGCGTGCACCACCACACCTGGCTAAATACTTATTCTTTTTGTTTTTTTGGTTTTTGTTTTTGTTTTTGTCTTGAGTCCCAGGCAGGGGGTGAGGGCAGGTCTGAGATTTTTATTTTATACACTAAGACCAATTAATATCCAAACCCCCCCAACTGTCAAGCATAAGCAATGAATGTAAGTAACATTCATGCAAATCCAATTAGCAAGTATATATGCCCAATTTTTGAACGACCCAAGGTCCCTGTAGTCCAATTGGAGAGGCTTGTATGCACAAGCATGTTGATCAAATAAGAGTCCACTCCATATCTGTAGAGATCTCAGGAATTACCCCTATCTCCGCAGCCCTTACATTCTAATGTGCCCCTCTTCTGTGAATGGTCCCTAGGCTTTGGGGAAAGGGGTGAGAGTAGGTGAGAAGCAAAACCAGTCCACTTTTTAATTTTTTTAATTTAATTTTATTTATTTCCATATGTGTATGAATGTACTGTCTGCATGCAGGTCTGTGCACCCGTGTCGTGCAATGCCGTGAAGGTCAGAAGAGGGTCTCGGATTCCCCTGGAACTGGAGTTCTCCTGGAATTGGAGTTTCAGACGGTTTTCGGCCACCATGTGGGTGCTGGGGATCGAACCCGGTCCACTTTTAAGGGACACTTTGGACTCTCAGCTTTGTCCAGGCTTTCCTTTCCACAGGTTGGCAATCAATCTGGGGTCCCCTTTTCTAATCTGAATCTTTCAGGATTTCCTCCAGCCGCACATCTAGGCACCATTTGTGAGTCATCCCACTTATTCCTTTTTAATAATTAGTTCAAGTATCACAACAGCCATGAATTAGGGAATTCTATTTCAGAAGAGAGTTCTCCTCTTGGCGCTGTCTCTTCCCAGGTCCTGTATGAAGCACATTCCTAGCCTTTTTCTGGGCCACATGCTCTTGCCCTCTAAATATACTTGAACAAAGAATGGAGGACCCCCATTTGCTCCAGCCTAGCCCATTTTCAGACCTAAATACTTATTCTTAAACCCACAGGTAAGTATAGCTCTTGTTCCTCATTACAAAAGCTTCTTTTGGAAGAGAAGACTATCATAGAAATCCACAACTGGTTAAAATGCAGAGACTAAGTGACTGTGGGGTGCCTGGCCCCAACTGATATGCCTAAGGTTCAGGGTAAATTGTGGAAGATTGGGCAGAAAGATTGTTAGCGCCCTAGGATTAGGAAGCCTACTGTGAGACAGTGTCTTCTAGACACAGCAGGGAAGTTGCACCCATGAAATCTTAATAACAGGGTTGCTTAAACATGACCCACACAATGACAACACCAGTTGACACGTGAACACGAATGGGGAAGTTTCCCAAGATCCCTCTTCTGGATGAAGAGCTACAGGCAATTCATGGCTATGGAGAGAGGGACGAGCTCATCAAGAGGAGATCCAGTCCCAGTGCTCAGGTCTAAATACATGCACATGTGAATACTATTAAGCTGACCATGTAGGCTATGAATTTGAGAGGGAGTGGGGTCATGGGGGGAGTCAGGGGAAGGGTGGGAATATGTAAATATAGTACCACATATGAAATTGTCAAAATTAAGACTTTACAAGAAGAAGACTGGAAATGGAATTCGAGATCAGGCAACGGGGTCCTCAAGCACCTTGCTTAGGTCAGACTTGGCAATGAGGAGCTGCAGTCACTAGAGATTTGTGATATCTTCAATTATACCAAACATAGACAAGGTAGTAATTAAAACAAAAGATTCTTGGGAGTGAGAGTAGACATATTTGGGTTCCAAGTCCATCATTTACTGGGAGTAAATGCTAACCTCCTTGGAATTAATCTTATTTTCCTATAGATAATTAAATGTTAGGGGAGGAGCGAGAAGTCAATGAGATAATGTATGCAAAATCACGGGGCCAACAATAACAAGCTGCAGAAAAAGAAAGTGTCCATACAAGATGATCTTGCATCACCAACTCTGCTAAAAGTGAAATAATCTACTTAATTTCCAGGGCCACCTCTTCCTTTAAATACAAAGTCTGATTTATCTCTATTTTAAGAGCCTTTTGGAAGTGTTTATGTTGAACTAACCCTGAGCCAATGATGATAAGATCCTGTGTGCTCAGCCTCATCCTCTGAAATCCAACAGCTGTGTCGTTTTGGTTTCACAGACAGCAAAACATCAGACGGAGCCTCATAGCACAGAAGGAATGGGGAATGCCATCTCCTCTGGAAGACCCTTTTCTGTGTCTTATATGAAAGGCTAGCAACCTAAAGGCTTATGAATTCTATCTCAGCCAATTGGTTCTTAAAACATAAACAGAAATGCACCATCATACACAGAGTTTGGAATTGCATTTTTAAAATGTGTTTGTGGAGGAGTTATATGCTTGTAAGGCAGAAATAGGAAGAACTTAGAAGACCCTGGAGGGGGTAGGCAAGATGGCTCAGTAAGTAAAGCTCTCCGCTGCCAAGCCTGATGATCCTAGTCCGCATGGTGGAAGGAGAGAACTGACTTATTCAAGTTGTCCACTGACCTCCATATGTGTGTCTCATACACAATAAATAAATTAAAATGTAATAAGAAAATACTTTATTTCCATGAAACATGATTCTGACCCAGTTGGGTTCTTCAGCTGCCAGGAAAATATTTATTGAAATTAAGTAAAAGGATACTGCCTTGCCAAGAGCAGACTGTGCTGTCACGACACAGCCCCTCGTATCAGCAAACATCCTAACTCAAAAGCCCCTCTAGAGGTCAACAAGCTTAAACACAAGCTGACGTGGTTAAGAATATCAATGTGAAATACTGTGCCTTCCCAATGGAAAAATTCATTCTCGCTTATGAAAAAATAACAAGCACACAATAAAATAAAATGTACCCGAAGCCATATCGCAGACCTAGTGAGGTCCTTGTTGATAAAACCAGGCCTGGGGCAAGTTGGCCAATCTGTATCCAAGACTGTAAGCCTGTGAAAATAAGATTGAACATTTGGCCTCCTGACGAGGGTTGAGCTCCTGTTTATGAAGCAGGCCCAATAGAAAGCCGGCTGGGATTTCAGAAGGGCTCACTGCTGCAAGCTGAAATTTGACCCCATGGAAAGGTCTTTCTCAAAGCTGTTTCTGAGCCTTACAAATTTCTGATTGGTGGTATTTGTTTTAACTCTATCTTCTTGTTACTGATTTTTTAATTTTATTGTGCTTTGGTTAGAGAATGGGGTTCATTATAACACTGATATTATAACATTGATATTTAAAAATTCTGGCATTTTACTTTTTTGGTGGCAGAGACCACCAGGGAGTTTTGTAGATGTCCCTCAAGTGCTTAAAATACCTATATGTTCTCTGTTAGGTGCACAGTTCATGGAATGCTGGTAGTGTGTGTGTGTGTGTGTGTGAGAGAGAGAGAGACAGAGAGAGAGAGAGAGAGAGAGAGAGAGCGCTTCAGATTTTTTTCACATAAATTTATTTTTATTATTTTTTTATCAAATCTAGACCTGTGCCCCCCCATTCCCCCACCCCACCAGAGCTTATGCATTCTGCCAAACATGCTTTTCATCTCTTTCTCAGTCTTTCTCAATATTCTCCATGAGGAAGTTGACTGTTTTGAGCAGAAGTTCACTGTTTCAGTCAGTTCTTTGATGCAGTCCTTTTTGTTGTTGTTGTTGTTTCCGATATGCATCACTCCCAACTGCTTTGGACAAAAGCTCAAGGGGCCGTGCACAAGAAATACTTACAACTGGGTAATTGGCACTAGCATCCACAGATGAGGGATACCATTCGTCGTTTGTTTTTCTGGGACTGTGTTACTTCACTCAGCATGATGTCCTCTAGCTCCAGCCATTTTCCTGCAAAGCTCGTGATGTCGTCTTTCTTTACTGCTGCATAGAATTCCATTGTGTAGATGTACCACATTTTCTCTATCCA
>VZQC01009198.1:256710-381898 GCA_009823505.1 Rhizomys pruinosus
CAGGGTGAAGGATGGGGAAGGACGGGGTGAAGGATGGGGAAGGACAGGGTGAAGGATGGGGAAGGACAGGGTGAAGGATGGGGAAGGACAGGGTGAAGGATGGGGAAGGACGGGGTGAAGGATGGGGAAGGATGGGGTGAAGGACGGGAAGGATGGGGTGAAGGACGGGAAGGACGCGAGAAGGATGGGGGAAAGATGGAGGAAGGACGCGGGAAGGACCAAAGGGGAAGGACCAAGGGGGATGGACGGGGGAAGGATGAGGTAAAGGGTGGGGTGGGCTTCCTTTTATTCTACTTCTTCCTGTACATGCCCAGCAGGCATCTAGCACAGGGCACCCATGTCCTTCCATCCATGCTCTCTAGCTGTGGTATAGGTACCACTCACCAAGACATTTGCCCAGGACATTTACGTTCCATCCAATGGGAGCTTCCCTTTTTGCTAAGGCACTGTAACCAGCAAGGGTGACCTGGAGTAAGCAGCTCAGTCCCTAAGGTACCTGGACTTTGCCATTGCTGTGCCTTTGAGGACACAGGTCCCCAAAGCCAGGCACATCCCTAAAGGGAGACTCTTGTTTGCCTGACTGCATCAAATCAGCTTCCTGTTTGCTGGAGGTGTGCATTTACAACCTCCCTAGGAAACGTTTGCATAGAGCTTTGTGGAGGACAGAGGGATGGAACCACCAGGCTGAGATCTCTGCAAGTTCAGGTCCCTGAGGCAGAGGGCAGGGTGACCAGATGACTGGAATGAATGATGGCAGGGAACTCTTATTTGGCATTTTATCTAACGTGGCTTTTTATCATACATGGAAAGGTTGGTTAGAATCTCCCAGCTTCTCCCTTAGCAGGAAATGGTAAGAGCACCTGGGTCTAACCCCTCAGCACAATATGAGACATACAGAAAGCGCCTCTGGGAGTGACCACCGTCAGTGAGTGGGGCTCTCCCTGGAACACCCCCCAAGGACTTTGGGCCATTCTATTACCTTTAATTTTGCTAAGCAAATCACTTCTGGGCCCTTCCCTCACATCCTAGTGCTGACCTCAAGCTGCTTTGGAGCTACTTTTAGGCTGAGGCTTTCTTAGATCTTTGAAATCTAGAGTAAAAACTGGTAACAAATGGAATTCTAGGGTTTGAGGAATACGTGAGGGCAGAACAGGGCTTCCTGCTCAGAATTTGCTGGCTAAGAAAATGTTAAAAGGAACAGGTTTGTCTTCTATTGTCATTAGCATTTCATAAAAGACAATGTTTAACACCGAATAATCCATGAGAAAGGGAAATTCCTGCATAGAAAAGTCACACATGTGCAAATGTGGACATGCATGGTCCTGTATGTGCTTGCCTGGGAACTGTAATTCTCAATCCTTCCTTATGTATGTGCATATTCTCCATTGTCAAAACAGAGCTGAAAGTCACATATTCTTATAAAATAATTTATCATACATATGGGCTGGAGGGATGGCTCAATGGTTAAGAGCATGTACTGTTCTTGGAGAGAACCTGAGTTGCATTCCTAGTACCCATGTGGGGCAGCTCACAGCGACCTGAAACTCTGGTCAAGGAGATCTGACAGCTCTGCTCCTTGAGGGCCTGGGCTCATGCACAGTGCGCATCCCCTCCCACCATATATGCATAATTAAAATAATAAAAGTAAATCTTTGAAATAATCTAGCCATCGGCTCTCCTTTCCAATTCCTGCTGTCGACACCCATTGTGTGAGCAGTGCCAGAGGCAGGGGACAAGGCTGCAGGGCCTGGCCCATCTTCCCAGGAAGCCATGGCTAATCAGAGCAAAGCTCTGAGACCTCTGACCTGCAGGAACGATCACTCTGCGCTCATTCGTGGTCATGTTGGGGGGCGGCATGTGCTTCTCCTCCATGTAGCTGCCGTAGCCCATTCCCACCGTGTCAGGGCTGCCTACCATCTTTCCGCCTTTGGCCACACTGCATTCATCAGGCGAGTTTCTGGGGATTAAAAAAAAAAAATTCTTCCATTAGTCCACCACCCAAAGAGCAAGAGAGTGGCTCTTGTGGTCTTGAGATACAAAGGAGAGGCACTGTGGGAAATGGAAGAGCCTAGCTCAAAACCAAGGTGGATAGTGACTGGGGAAGACATCTGCTTCAGTGCCTAGCCTACATGCACCTAGACACACACACACACACGCCCCTACACAAATCTACACACACCTACAAACACACACACACACCCCTACACAAACCTACACACACACACACGCCCCTACACAAACCTACACACACCTACAAACACCCACACGCACCCCTACACAAACCTACATACACACACGCATGTATGCATGCACACATACTCCTGCACACACATCCCAATAGGAAGATGACCTGGGTGTGGTGGTGCACACCTTTAACCGAAGCCCTCAGAGGCAGAGGCAGGTCAATATAAGACATAAAAAAAGCACCTTCTATGAGTGAGTGACTTGGGGCTCTACCTGGCACACACCCCTGAGGAATTTCATGCCATTCTTTCTATAACCCAAGGCCAGCCTGGTCTACATAGTGAGTTCCAGGACAGCTGGGGCTACAGGGAGACTCTGTCTCAAAAAGACAAAAAAAAAAAAAAAAAACAGAGGAAGAGAACAGCTCTCTCTTCCACCTCACCCTATTTTCCTCCTCCACCCCCTCTGTGTGAGGGGACAGTCACCTACAACCCAAGGAGTGAGCCCTTCGCAGATTACCAGACACAGAGCTATCCAACACCTTGACCTTAGCTGTCCCATCTCCAAAACTTTGAGAACAAAACTCCTGCTGTTTCAGCCAGGCAGACTGTGCAGCAAGCTGATATGCTGCAAGTTTGGGAAGAAGTCTGGAAGAAGCCCCGGCCACTGTGCAAAGCTGAGCCGCGTTCTGGCTTCTGTTTCTCCAGCCATCTCCCGATGCCCTCTGTAGCAGCTGACTGGGAACACTCCGCTGGATTCTAGCTGAGGTCAGATGCTGGGCAGCAGCGTCGGGGCCCACGCTGCTCAGCAAGGCTTGCCTGCAATGAAGCTTCTCTGAAAACCCCACAGTGAAATCCCCTGCTGAGGTCTCAACCAAGCACAGGGTCTGGAGAGCTGAGGGCTCACTCATGGTGGTGCCAGCCAAGGCACGGAGGGCAGGGAAGAGAAGGTAAGGGAAGGAGGCATGGGAGGCAGCTTGAGAAGAGTCTAGTGCCCCTAGAGGACCTAGAAAGCAACCTGAAAACGGCAGAGTGGTTGAGGAGAGTTGCTGAGCACTGAGCCAGCAACAGACGACAGGGGCCACTAGTCCAGCAATCACTGTCCTTTGCACAAAGACAAACATGCCTTTTGGAAAAAGAAGTGTGCATACGTGTGTGCATGTGTGTAGGGGTGTGTGCGTGCTTAAATGAGATTTGAAAGCTACAAGACCAGGTGAAATCAGGTCTCACAGGGAAACACAAATAAGAAATGCAGTTTAGCTGGGTGTGGTGGCACACGCCTTTAATCCTAGCACTTGGGAGGCAGAGGCAGGTGGATCTTTGTGAGTTTAAGGGCAGCCTGATCTACAGAGTGACTTCCAGGACAGCTGGGGCTACAGGGAGACCCTGTCTTGAAAAGACCAAAAAGAAATAAAAAAGAAACGCAGTTTAACAGGTGAACAGAGCACTACGTGGATGTCTTCTTAATGCTGACACCCCGAGGCCCTCATTAAGGATGTCTCCATATTCTGGTCACATCTTCCAAGTGGACTTCTGGAAACACCTCTCAAGCTCTACCCAACATGATAGATTTGGTTTGTTTTACTTGCATTTCCCATATTCTTGGGGACCTGGCAACCAGCACTCTCTGGACTTTAGCTTTCCATCTAAGTGCTGAAGGCTTTGGTTCTACCACGCAGCCTTGTTCCTCACCTCCAGGCCTTGTAAACCATAGCTCTATAATGAGCTTGTACAGCCACAGAACTACAGCTTGCCATAGACTGGATCTTCAAGTCTGAAAAAGTCAAAATCTTATGTGAGGCAGGGGATTAGATTCTGGACAGAACAAAGCTAAAGAAAGATGGAGAAATTCATTTCTCATGCAGAAGCCACGAATGACTAGAGACAGGAAGAACTGGCTGAAGGCCAAGTGCCCCAGAAAGTGTTTTACAGTATCTGGGGTCTGAGATGCAGATTCAGTCTCAGGTTCTCACACAGCTTCCCAGTGGGTCCAGAGCTCAACACCAACAACAAGAGAGAAACAGCTAGCCATCTGTGGATGCAGGTGACAGCCAGCATTGCACAGGACTGAAACCCCACCAGGCCCTGTGTGGTGTATGCCCATAGCTAGACTAACATAAATGCAATTTAAAAAAATAACCATCCACATTCCCATGGAGCAGGGCCTATCTATTTCCAATGCTGACTATACATGCATGGCTTCCTGATGATGCTATAATATTTTCCTAGCTTCAGACGTTTATCTCTACAAGACTCATCCTATCAAAACACAGACTGTCTTCATCTGAGACAGCTTCCTATTCCTTTGGAAAAATCCATCAACTGAGTGGAATGTGAATTTTTGATGGATTTGCCACAAAGAGCAAAGTTACTGGGAGAAGAGAAGTTAGGAGTTTGGTTCTTTAAGAAAAAAGATTTTATTTCTAGTTATTATTAAGTAGTTAGTAGTAGTATCTTTTTGAGACAGGGTCACCCTGTAGCCACAGCTGGCCTGGAACTCACTATGTAGACCAGGCTGGTCTTGAACTCAGAGATCCACCTCCCTCTGCCTCCTGAGTGCTGGGTTTAAAGGCATGCACCACCACGTCTGGCTAGGAGAAAAGATTTTAGATGGTAAATGGAATCCAAGGTTTGAGAGCAATGTTAGAAACAAATGTAACGTCTGGATTCAATCCTGGGCTCATCCACTCAGGTAACATACCAGAGTGCCTCCTATAGACCAGGCACTAGCAGTTCTTTCTTCTCCATTAAGGGAGTTAATCATTTGAAAGTTCAAGACCAGATGCTGTGACACTGCGGATCTAACCACGTCTTCTTTTCATCTTCACTCAGTTCTCGCATGTGTGTCCCAGTGCACTTGAACAGTCTCTCTCACAGATGTGAAACATGCTCAGGTGGACCCTCAGGTGCCTCTATTTCTTCAGGATCGAGCACTTTACATAGAATCTCCTGAGTGGCCCCGAAGTTAGGGCGGAGGACATATTATCATGTAGACTGAGTGGGACGCACACTCTGAGAATGAGACAGAGCTCCTGAGAAAACTTTGAGGATGGTGATACCTGTGTGGGCATACATATGATTCTGATGTTTGGTTCAAGAAACTAATCATGTTAATTTTCAGCTGAATGTTGCCAGCTGCTCCCCAGAACTTCCTGGAAGCACTGTGTAGGGGAACATGATCCACACAGATGAGAAATGGAGGTGTGGCTTGACATGGGTTCAGGGACCTGAACTCAGGTCTGCAACATTGTAGGCAAACACATCACACACTGAGCCATGTCCCTAGTCTTTCATTTAATACTTTTAAAAATATTTTATTATTTTTATGTTGTATGAGTGTATTGCCTGCATGTATGTAAATACACCCATGTTGTCCAATGCCCTAGGTGTCAGAAGAAGGCATTGGATTCCTCTGGCACTGGAGTTATAGATGGTTGTTAGCCACCATTTGAGTGCTGGGAATCAAACTCCAGTCCTCTACAAGAGCAGCTAGTGCTCTTAACCACTGAGTCTTCTCTCCAGCCCCAATACTTTCTTTTTAACACAGCATCTTACTATGTAGCCCAGACTAGGCTCATAAGGATGTAGACCAGACTAACCTGGAAACTCATAGAGATCTGTCTGCCTTTGTCTCCTAATCCTGAGATTAAAGGTGTGCGCTACCATGCTAAACTCCTTATTTAATTCCTAACAGTTTGATTTCCCTATCTGAGGAATAGAACTCTATTCCTGGATCATGAGACTGCTTCAATGGAGTGAAGTAGACCTTCAACTAAATCTGGATATAATGGACTATAACAGTGCATTTGCCAGAATGTTCCAAAACTATGTATAATATTGAAAATACAGTGGAAGTCAGCTATGGTGGGTGTTGAGGTAGTCAGATTACGAACTCAAGACCTGCAGAGGCTGCAAAGGGAGTCCAAGACCAGCCAGGGCTGCTTAGCAAGACTGTCTCCAAACAGACAAACGAAACAGGGTGGTTTTTGTAGTAAAGCTACTTTGTTTTCATTTCATGACCATCAGTCACAATTTATCCCATTAGGGTTTTCAGATCCCACACTTCATTGTAGAAAACCTCAAATCAAACCATTAAACTCTATTTTCAAAACACATTTTCAGATTAATAAGTAAAATACATAATCTCTTTCCTCATTGTATTTAGTTTTACTAGTAGAGGAAGACAGGAGCCAGGTATGGTTTTGACCAATGGAATTTTGTTTAATAACTAGGAAACTCTAACCCAAAGCGATGAAATGTTCATTTTCCATGGTCCGTCCAGGGACCCAAAGCAGCTGTTTAACAGATGTTGACAGACCTGCTCTATTCTCATCTTCATCTCCCATTCTTAATTCCCTTAGGACACTTTTAAAAATTCATTTGACATGTATGAGTACTACATACATACATACATTGCCTGCACGTATGTAAGGGCAGGTGTGTTGTACCATACCCAAGGATATCAGAGAGGGCAATGGATCCCCTACAGATGGTTGTTAGCCACCATGTGGGTGCTGGGATTTGAACCTGGGTCCTCCACAAGAACAGCCAGTGTTCTTAACCACTGAGCCATCTCTCCAGCCCCTCTCTTGGGACTTTTAATAGCAAAGACTACCATTAACATGTGTGGGCCCTGCTTAGTGATGGTAGCCAGTTCTCAGGACAGCCTGACAGATGTGGTCTCCATCTTAGACAGGCAGGAACAGAGTACACAGAAGAGGAAGGAGCCCCAAGAGAGGCAAGGGTAATATGTAAGGCTTGGCCACCCCAACTTGCCACATAGGCTTTGAACTTCCATTGTGGAGAATAGAGAGTTCTTGTACTAGGGGAGGGAAGAGATTTATCTGGAAAGGCAAAAATAAATCTTAATTTGAGGAAGGCACCAAGAACTTCCTGAGCCACACACTGTTATGGTTTAAAGTCTACACTGCAGCCCTGGCCTGCTGCCCTGGCCTGGGGACTGGTCACTTCCTGGCACAACAGATATTCAACAAGGCCAGAAGACTTTTTTTTCCAGTGTCATCTACTCCAACACTGCTTTATTTAAGGCTGGATATGGTGTCTTTAATCCCAGCACTCATGAGGCAGAGGCAGACAGATCTCTGTGAGTTCAAAGATAGCTTGGTCTACATAGCAAGTTTTAGGCCAGTCAGGAATACATAATCAGACCCTGTCCGCCCACCCCCCTCAAAAAAATAAGTTTGACTCAATAGGCAGTCAATATGACAGAATGCACGAAACCCAGTGGGGGCAGGCTATAGGAGTGCAGACAGGGGAAGGGTATAAGTATGATTACAGTGTATTGTAGGCAATGCAGAACAATTCTATTAAAATAGTAAAAGAAGATTGAGGCTGGGGGGATAGCACAGCCTTTAAAGGCTGAGGATAAGAACCCCGCAAAAAAAAAAAAAAAAGAAAAGAAGGTTGAAAGGAAAAGAAGTCCTATCAGGATGCAGAAACAGGAAAGTGTTCCTTTAAATGTCTCACAGGGGCTGGAGAGATGGCTCAGCAGTTAAGAGTGCTTGCTCTCCTCCACAGGACCCTGGGTTGGTTCCCAGCACCCATGCTAGGTGACTCGTAACTGCCTGTAACTCTAGCTCCAGGGGATTCAACAACACCCTCTTCTAGCCTCCACAGCACCCAAACACATGCAGCATATGGTTAGTTACACACACACACACACACACACACACGTTTTAAAATATTGAAAAAAGATGGCCTCGCAGTTCTCTGAGAGTATTGTGTCCGTAGGTGGTAAGGTCCCCAAGCAGCAGTAGCAGGGAGTAAAGCATAGTTTGGGGAACTTGGTCAAAGCTACAGGATCAGTCATAGATGGAGTGGGATTTAAACTAGGTAGTTGTGGTGGATAGCTTTAGTGTCAAGTTGACACACCTGGGTAGAAGGAGCCTCAACTGGGGAATTTCCTCCATTGGGCTGGCCTGTTGCCACATCTGTGGAGTATTGTTTTGATTGTTGAGTGATGTGGGAGGGCCCAGCCCACTGTGGGTGGTGCTAGTCCTGGACAGGTTGTTCTGTATTGTATAAGAAGGCTGAGCATGGGCCAGGGGAGCAAGCCAGCAAGCAGCATTCCTCCATGGCCTGAGCTTCAGCTCCTGTTTCCAGGTTCCTGCCCTGAGTTTCTTCCCTGGGCTCCCTCAGGAATGAATTGTGACCCCGGGAGCTATAAGATGAATACAGCCTTTCATCCCAAAGTTGGTTTTGGTCAAAGTGTTTTGTTACAGAAACTGAAGAGAAACTAGAACAGTAGTTGAAGTCCTTAAGTTCCTGACCACTACGCTCTGTAACCTCCCTGTTGCATCCACATGAGTGGATATTTTCCAGATATGTGATATAGTTTAGTATTTGCCAAACAGTGTCTTTGGGGCATCCCTGTCCACAGTGGTATGTGGACTGAGCTGGGGACCCCATGTGGGATCAAAGCAGAGTTCCTGAGGAAACATGGATGCTGGCAGTGCTTACATGGACATGCATACAATTGTGATGTTTGGCTGAACCATGCAACATTCTGGAAGTACTTTGCATGGCGTGGGTTCCACACAGTTGATGTGTACGAACATGAGGGGAAATCAGAGCAGGAGCTCCAGGCCAATAGAGCTGAGGGGAAGTGAGCCTAACTCAGATCATCAGCCTTCCACGACAGGATCGAGGGTCAGGGCAGAGATGGGGAGGGATGTGGACTGGATTCTTAAGATTGAGTGCCATATAGCCCAAGACTAAAGTCTCATTCAGTTGCTTCCATACACAGAGCTTTTATAAAGAAAGAGGTAAATGCCTGTAAAAACATAGAGCAGTATAAAATGAGGTCTTTTGGTCTTTGAAAAACAAAATAAACTTGGCATCTGTCATGCATTTTCTCACATTCGTGTCTGCTTACGGCATAGTGGATCTGGTCATGGAAAGAGCCTGTGGTAAAACGGCAGAGCTGCGGCCATTGCTTGAAAAGCGTGGACTGCAGCCCCCGCCATGCCGCCCACCACTGCTCTTTGGAGGGCTAGTGGTCCTCATTTAGCCAGGAAGGCTATAGCCCTGAGCCCCCTCACTGTGTTAAGTCCTTGATTTGCCATCCATTTAGAACAGCTGAGGAGACACTGGGCCCTACACAAAGTCCACAGAAAATGGACAGCTTTGCTCCGAGTGGGCGGGGCCAACCTGCCAAGCCAATAAAAAGTCTGGCTGTTCTTCAAGATCAGTCCTCCTCCTCTTGCTGTTTTCCGCTAACACTGGGAGGAAAACTGCTTTGTTTTCTGTCCTGTATTGGCACACTCCCAAGCTGGGCTTTGGAAATATTTTCTCTCCTGTGACCAGGTTTCTCCTTCCAAATGACAAAGCCAAACAGGCCGGGTCCAGAGGCCTTTGTCCTTGACCCCCAGAGGCTTAGGAGGAATCAACCTCTGTGGGGTCATCGGCTCAGCTGTGCTCACTCCTTCATTTGCAAGTATGTGTGCAGTGTTTCTGTACTGGGTATGGGGGGCCACTGAAGTGACGAGGCCTTTTACTTTGATTTTATACCCCAGGGTGATCACATGCTAGGGCTGAAGAGATGGCTCCTTGGTAAAGGGCCAACCTTTCCTGAGAAACAAGGAGTTGAGTCTAACCACCCAAACCCATGTGAAAAGGCAGCACTGGAGAGGTGAGCACAGGAGATCCCTGCAGTTCAGCAGCCAGCCAGCCCAGTCTACTCAGTGAGCTCCAGGAGAGTGAGAGAGCCTGTCTCAAACACGGATGTAGAGCTAGAGAGACAGCTCAGTGGTCACCAGTGTGGTTAGAGAACCTGGGTTCAGTTCTCAGAACCCAAATGGCAGCACACAACTGTCTGTAACTCTAGTTCCAGGTGATCCAATGCCCTCTGCTGAACTCTGCAGGCTCTGCATCATAGAGGCACACCTGCCGCCATGCAGGCAATACACTCATATACATAAAAATAAATAAAATATTAAAAAAACAATGTGTGTGTTGCCTGAGGAATGGGAGCCGAGGTTGTCCTCTGGCTTCCACAGGTGTACATATATGTACACACAGCACAAATACACATGTGCACACACACATACACACGCGCATCTGCACACAATTATGGGTACAGACGCGCGCGCGCGCGCGCACACACACACACACACACACACACACAAAGGAAAAACATGTTAATGAAGCTTCATAGAGACTCCTTTCATAGTGACAAGGGTCCGTTCCACAGAGGGACCCCCTCCACAGGAAAGCAGGCTGGGGACGAATCTTCAGGGCTGGGTCCCACCTGAGTATAAATCACTGTGGCCTCATGTGGTTTTCTTCACTGAGCTCCTAAAAGCCCCTACCTAGTATTAATCGACCAAACCACCTCCTAATCAGGTTTCATAGCGTGAATGGAAGTCAGTGCCCACAAAAGGTATTTTTAGGACCCCAGACAAGGAAGGGATTGTCTGGCAAGCTCCAGGGTAATTTGTGGGTCTGTTTTATTTCTGAATCAGACGCAGTGGAAAAGCTGCTTCACACCCCTCAGCAGAGCGGGCGGCGCTCAGGGTGATTCATGTCGAACTCTGGGCTCAAACTGAAAGCGTAGATGTTTGTCTTCACAGCTGTGTGTTATTTTTATCCTTGCTAAATATTCTCTCTTACACCTGGAATTTCTGCCTCTTCCCAACAACCCTGTTCCTTCCCCCTTTCTGTAGCAGTTGAAGACAAAGTTAATTAAAAACTAGTCAACAGTTAGTTCTTTGTACCCCAAAATGGTCTTGAAGTTTCCTTGAAAAAGTTTTGCCATTTAGATATATGTCTCTGTTTACAGCTGAAAGTCGCCATCAGCCAGACTGTGCCCCATTGGGTCTTGAAAAATGGAGAGAAATGCTCAATTTGGGAGTTTATCTTTGGGACTAAAATGCTCTATAGAATAAGAGTCCTATGTTACATGGTAAAGATCAGATGCAACATCTTTTCTATTTGTGAGTTCCTTTACTTTTGTTGGAAACACATTTTTCAAAGAGGAAAGAAATTATCAACTAGCTGTTCTGGCCCTTTGAGATTTGCGTTCGTGTATTTGTGCTGCATGTATATGTGGTGTGTGTCTGTATGTGTCTGTGTATGTGGTATGTGTCTGTGTATGTGGTATGTGTACATGGTGTGTGTCTGTGTGGGGGGTGTGGTGTGGGAGTGTGCATACAGTGTGACTATAATGTGTGTGTGGTATGGTGTATGTGTGTCTGTGGTGTGACTAATATGTGAGGGTGTGTGATGTATATATGCACATGTCTGCAGGTAGGTGGCAAACACAGGTCACCATGGAGTGTCACTCCTGGGTCCTCTACACCAGGGCTCCGCAATAGAACTGGAACTCGCTCAGGGTAGGCTAGCTTGCCAGAGAGAGCCAGGATCTGCCTCTGCCTGTACTCAGGACTCTGACTGGAATCATGTGCGCATGCTCAGCTTTTACATGAATGCTAGGATTTAGACTCCGGTCCCATGTTTGTACAGAAAGCATTTGCCCAACCCCACCATCTCTCAGCCCCATGCCTTGGGCTTTTATGCTAAAATCAGGAAATATAAATTTAACTGAAATGACTCCACTTTCAAGACAGGAAATGCCAAAGCAGGACCCATTCTCTCCAATGGCAGCACCTCAGTGACCTAAGAAGTCTTTGCTATCCTGAGGAGAAACCCAGACACTTTTGTTCTTTTTTACAAAATGGTGCCTACGCACCTGACCTCCTAAGGGAGCAAAGATGGGAGAACGCTGGGAGAAGGGCAAAGCCTCCGTGTCCTTCCATCCTGGTCCTCCGTGTCCTTCCATCCTGGTCCTCCGTGTCCCTTCCCGTCCTGGTCCTCTGTGTCCTTCCATCCTGGTCCTCCATGTCCCTTCCCATCCTGGTCCTCTGTGTCTGTTCCCATCCTGGTCCTCTGTGTCCCTTCCCGTCCTGGTCCTCTGTGTCCCTTCCCGCCCTGGTCCTCCATGTCCCTTCCCATCCTGGTCCTCCATGTCCCTTCCCGTCCTGGTCCTCCATGTCCCTTCCCATCCTGGTCCTCTGTGTCTGTTCCCATCCTGGTCCTCTGTGTCCCTTCCCATCCTGGTCCTCTGTGTCCCTTCCCACCCTGGTCCTCTGTGTCCCTTCCCGTCCTGGTCCTCTGTGTCCCTTCCCGTCCTGGTCCTCTGTGTCCCTTCCCGTCCTGGTCCTCTGTGTCCCTTCCCGTCCTGGTCCTCTGTGTCCCTTCCCGTCCTGGTCCTCTGTGTCCCTTCCGTCCTGGTCCTCTGTATCCCTTCGCATCCTGGTCCTCTGTATCCCTTCCCATCCTGGTCCTCTGTGTCCCTTCCCATCCTGGTCCTCTGTGTCCCTTCCCATCCTGGTCTTCCATGTCCCTTCCCATCCTGGTCTTCCGTGTCCCTTCCCATCCTGGTCTTCCGTGTCCCTTCCCATCCTGGTCCTCCATGTCCCTTCCAATCCTGGTCCTCTGTGTCCCTTCCCATCCTGGTCCTCTGTGTCCCTTCCCGTCCTGGTCCTCTGTGTCCCTTCCCGTCCTGGTCCTCTGTGTCCCTTCCCGCCCTGGTCCTCTGTGTCCCTTCCCTCCTGGTCCTCTGTATCCCTTCGCATCCTGGTCCTCTGTATCCCTTCCCATCCTGGTCCTCTGTGTCCCTTCCCATCCTGGTCCTCTGTGTCCCTTCCCATCCTGGTCTTCCGTGTCCCTTCCCATCCTGGTCTTCCGTGTCCCTTCCCATCCTGGTCCTCCATGTCCCTTCCAATCCTGGTCCTCTGTGTCCCTTCCCATCCTGGTCCTCTGTGTCCCTTCCCGTCCTGGTCCTCTGTGTCCCTTCCGCCCTGGTCCTCTGTGTCCCTTCCCATCCTGGTCCTCTGTGTCCCTTCCCACCCTGGTCCTCCTCTGTGCCCATTCCATGGTGAACTGATGTCCACAAAGACCTGGGGTCCCCACACGCAAAAGGAGCCACTGCCAGCTGGTTTTGCTGCCATAGGGATGGGTCCCCCACTGAACACACACGTGTGACCACCTGCCTAAAATCTCAGAGCTTGTGAGAAAGAAACGGATTGGCTGCCTAGCTGAATAGCTTAACCTGTGAGCTCTGGCTTCACCAAGAGACTCTGCCTCAGAAAATTAAGTGGAAAGCAACTGAGGAAGACTCCAACATCAACCTCTGGTGCAGACCTCCAACATCAACCTCTGGTGCTCACACATGTGTGAACATGCATGCATATCACACACCTGAGAAACAGAATTCTCTAGTTTTTCAGACATGTGAGGATGTAGCAGGAAATAACCCTCTGTGAACAGGAAGCAGCTTTCACCAGCTACCAAACCACTGCTTTGACCCTGGGCGCCTGATACTGGACTATATTCTATTGTGTGTAAGCCTTTCTGTCTACAGTGCTTTGTTATAGCAACTTGAGCTGACTAAGGCCTCCACCATTACAGCTATGAAAAATCACTCATTTGAAAGTCTGCAAGCTCTGTACCAACCACAGCCTGGAGGGTGGCTGGATAATTAGGAGGCAATTTGCATGCCAAACCAGTCAGAGACCTGAGGCAGAAAAGGACACATATATGAGCCAACTGTCACCATCCCTTGAAAAATGCAGCAAGGTCCTATAGAAATGGAAGAAAACACATGTGATATAAAACCCGAGAGTCAAAATAAGCAGGCCTGTGGAGATGCCAGGCTCTGTAAACAGCTTTCAAATATTCGTTATTGAGCTGCATATAAAATGAGGGCCCACCTCAAATGTCCAGCTAAGTGGAGAGTCCCTGAGTAAAGAGAAGTGACAGTTACAAGACCTTCAGAAACTCTAGGATGCTTGCAGATTCCTGAGCCTGGTTGTAATACTGCAGCTCTACTGAGGAAACCAGACAGGTTCCTGCATCCTGGCAGACTCTAAACTGCTACAGCCTGCTATGAAAGCATTGACCAACAGTACTTTTTTCCAGCTATTTCTCCCAACCCCTAGAGTAGATCAGAGCCTCATCTCTGCTACCAAGATTTTGGGCATTCTCTGTATTTAGAGTACCCGTTGTCCATCTCTGGGAGCCTTTTTGTCACTGTTAATTGCTTGTTCTAGACAGGGTCTCATGTACCCCAGGCTGCACCAAACTTACTTGGTACCTGAGTTTGGCCTTGAACTCCTGACCCTCTACCCCCTGAGTGCTGGTATTATAGGCATGCATCACCATGCCCATTTTACATGGTGTAGGGAGGGAACCCAAGGCCTGGTGCATACAAGGCAAGCCCTTTACCCACTGAGCTACAGCCCCTCTGACAGACTCCACGCTCCTCTTAGCCCCTCTTCCTGGCAGTGAGCAGGACCTAAGGCGCCCAGGGAAGAGTGCTGAGGAGTTGGTGTCTTCTTCCACACTGTGGGCATGGGGGGCCAGGTCCTGTCCTGTGTAGTTCTGGGTGTCACGGCATCCTGGTCGTGTATTCGCACACACCAGGAG
Source organism: Rhizomys pruinosus (assembly GCA_009823505.1). NCBI lineage: Eukaryota > Metazoa > Chordata > Mammalia > Rodentia > Spalacidae > Rhizomys > Rhizomys pruinosus. The sequence goes on from VZQC01009198.1 coordinate 271,341, forward strand.
AACCCTCTGATGCCACTATAAAAAAAAATGTCTGCAGACATTGCCAACTGCCCCTTGGGGGCAAAATCCCTTAGGCTGAGACCTAGGGGTTGAATGGGTGAAGGTTCGCTGCACCACGGTGAGGAAGTAGGAGACCTCCCCCTTTACCTGGCATTAATCAGAGCTGTGTTCACATCATGTCACAGTGTGTGGGCTGCCACTGAGGAGCCTGGGCTTTAAGCTCAGGGTGCTTCCTAGCTGTGGTCTGTTCTGGATGTTTTTGGCTTATAACACCCCCACGCCCCTGCACCCCTGCACCCCACACCCCCAAACTCTTGCACCTCCATACCAGCCCTTGCTTCCTCCTTTCCTCCTACTGCATCCTTAACCCAGCAGCAGGACTAACTCTCCTTTCATTGTATCTACAGTCAGAATTGCCTCTCTCCACCTCCATCATTCACTCCACTCCTGCACAGTCTTGCCACCCTGACCCCCAAACCCCCTACAGGAGCACCTGCAGGCTCAGAGCTGGACAGATGGCTCAGTGGCTATGAGCACAGCTGCTCTTGAAGAGGACCTGGGTTCAGTTCCCAGCACCCACATGACAGGTCACAGCCATCAATAACTTGAGTTGCAGAGGATCTGATACCCTCTCTGGCTTCTGTGGGCATTGTATGGAATACATACACTCACATACCTAGGCAAAACACTCATACACATTAAAAAACAAATAATTTTTAAAGGTCCCAGTTCATGTCGTTCTGGTAGCTCTGAAGAATTGTGACCAAGCTAACGTGACACAGATACATATATAGAATATTTTTCAGCCATAAAGAAAAGCAAAGTCATGTCATTTGGAGGAAATTGGATACAACTGAAGAGTTGTATTAAGAGTTGTATTAATTGGGGCTGGAGAGATGGCCTAGCAGTTAAGAGCACCGACTGCTCTTACAGAGGACCCGGGGGTTCGATCCCCAGCACCTACATGGCGGCTGAGAACCGTCTGTAACTCCAATTCCAAGAGAACTCCAGTTCCAGGGGAATCCGACACCCTCTTCTGACCTCTGTGGCATTGCACAACATGGATGCACAAACCTACATGCAGACAGTACATTCATACACATAAATAAATAAATAAAATATTTTAAAAAAGAGTTGTATTAATTAAGCTAGTCTCAGAAAGACAAGTAAGCACTCTCATTTGTAGTCCTTAGGTTTTGTATACTCACACAGAATCATGTGTGTGTAAACACAAAACTCTAGATTGACAAAAGGACTAACAGGAATGGGGAGGGGCCAAGGGCGGGTAATCGATCAGAATGCAATGTGCACTTGTAGGAAAACAAAAAGAGGAAGAATTTCCATCGCAGGTGAAGGAGCTGCCCAAGGCACCTGCCCAAGGCACAGGGCTAGGAAGCACCCTGCTGGGCAGAACCTTGGCACCTGGCAACAGAAGGCGGTTGGAGTGGCCATGCCCAAGAGAGCAGTATTTTAGGCTTGTCTTGTCAGTCTATGGTGAGCTTGGATAACCCAGTGCACATGGAGCTGGAGGCTGAGGACAGGCTGGCAGGTGCAGTGCCCAGGGGCCCTGTGTACACTGTGTCAACAGCTGGTTTCAGTTTTGCACACTGCCAGCTTCCCATTGTGGTACTCCCAGGGGGCTTCCTGGGATGGGGGCTGGAGTGAAGAAGGGAGAGAGGGAGTCGGCATAGAACACTGAGGCTCCAGGGAAGTGGTGCCCCGTGTCTACAGGATGACTTGAAACCAGCTTCCTATCTGCAAGAATCCTGCCTTGGCCAAACCAAAGTCACAAGGATTCCCCGCTGAGCTCCTTTCTGCTTTATCTGTACTATTCATTAAAGAAGCTGTCTGAAGGGCAACAGACCTTACTCTGCCACTTGAATTTATTTCAGGAGCTTGTAAGCACACTGGGCCTGAGTTTGACAGCATTTTACCATGAAGTCCCTCTGTCTTCCTTCCCCTCTTCCTCTTCTTCCCCTTTTGGTTCTTATGCAGTAGTGGATGGACAGACACAGGTGGAGAAGGCCACTACCTGTCCTGTGGGGATGGAGGTGGGTGGTGCTCTGGCAAGAACAGCAACTGTAAAGCATACTTCTCTCTTGGAGCCATCTAAAAAGTAGTAGGGCCCCAAATGCCCCCATCAGAGTCAAGCTGGCAAATTCACTTTGAACTTGGCTTTGAGAAGCATAGAGCTATAGGAAAACCTACTAAGCTCAAGGCAGGAACAGTTAGGAGAAACCACTGGGCTAGCAGCAGGAGACAAGCATGAAGGACGCAAAGAGGAGGCACAGTCAGACCCTGAGACCTCTTAGCATCACAGGGAGCCACCCAATCCTCAGCTTCTGGCTGTGGAGTCCTGCAGTGGCTGATGGGCTTTTCTCTAGACCTCCGAAAGGGTCCACATAGCCCAGGCACCTGTTCAGTCTCCAGTGGTAGTGCAGACACACACCCACACTCATCTCTATGAAGCCAGGCTGGATGTCCATACAGCATACTGAGGTACAATTCCAGCATCTAGAAATCAGCTTCCAAAGAGGAAAGCTTTAGTCATGGATCTTGCTCTGAGTGTTTGCACTGTGATGATGCGGAGGCACATGGCCCTACGACGCCATCCAAAAGACAGTCCACTCAGCATATCCAGGCATGGCTCTGTCAACTCTTCTATACAAACAGTATTGCATTCTCTAATGTCAAACCATACTTCCTCTCTAAAGTCTCAGAAATGCATATTGCTAATGATTGGATGAAAACATCCTCTGAGGCTAGGATTCAGCAATAAAATATTTACTGGAAATGATTAACCTCCCTGCCTTTACTATGCTGCACCCTGCACTTGCTAAGTGCTTAGTGCTGAGTTTTCTACCAAGATCTCTTCAGATTGCCAGGAAGACATCTCTCGGGGAGACTCAAGATGAAACTACCTAGAATTCGACCTATGTGGAAGATTCAGTGTGTGATTCCCACTTGGAAAAAAAAAAAGAAGTGGGACATGCTGGTGTTCTCCTGTGATCCCAGGATGTGGACAGCCCGCCTCCCTTACAGAGTGAGACTCTGTCTCACAAACAAATATACCAACAAGCAACAACAACAACAAAAACAAGAGGAGAGAAAGGCTAGATGCACAGAAGTGGTCACCTTTTCAGAGTCCAGGACAGTCCAGCACTGCCCACATCCCCGTATAGAGCTGGCAGCCTCACTGCTGAGCCACTGGGACATTGTCATTGGTGTTAAAACTCACGTGGCTGATGCAATGGTTTCCAGAACTTATGAAACATGACATTTAAACACATCTAGCATTAAGACAGGCATGTAACAAAGAGAGCCTCAAAAAAAGAAGTAAAGGACAAAAAGTGTTCTGGGTCCACGGAGTCCAGCAGTCCCAGTTTCCATTCCACTTCTGTGTTTCTTTTTCCATCTGCCTCTGCCTCCTGAGTGCTGGGATTAAGGGCATGCACCACCATGCCTGGCCCCCAGTTGAGTATTTTTTAAGTGGTGATTCTGGGGTCACCAGCCAACATCTACTCAGCAGTTTCCTCATCCATCAAATGGGAACAGGCCTTCTTCATATAGTTGACTGGAAGATCACTGAGCTACTGGATATACAGGAGCTTTATATGCAGCGAGGCATCAGGAAACAAGAACTAGTCTTGGGATTTTATGTAGAGATAGCATATGCAGCATTTAAGAGAAATTATACTTTGTCCTGAGGCTCTACATTCATTTCCCTGGACCTATATGGGGTAGTATATTATTACAGAAATTAATGCTACTTTTGTTTGTGTTTGTGTGTGCATGTGTTTTGTGTGTGCATGTGTGTGTGCATGTGTGTATGTGTGTGCATGTGTTTCTGTTTGCATGTGTCTGCATGTGTGTGCATGTGCACGTTTGTGTGTGTATGTGTGTTTGTGTGTGCATATGTGTGTATGCTCACTCCTATGTGTTAGTGCAGGTGCACTACATTGTGCATGGAGCAGGTGAGAGGATGATCTCCAGTGTCAGTCCTGCCTTGTGTCTTGTTTGAGATGGGTCTTTCTGTCATTTACTGCTGTTTCTGCCCCATCCTGACACAGGAGCACTGTGATTACAGGTGTGTGTTGATACATCCGGTTAAGGCCAAATAAATGTGGGTTCTGGGAATTCAAATTCAAGTCCTCATGTTTGCTAAAAATATATTTTATTTATTATTCTTATTTTATGTGCATGAGTGTATTATCTGCATGTGTGTTAATGCATCCATGTCCTGCAATGCCCACAGAGGTGAGAAGAAGGTGTTGGATTCCCTTAGAACTGGAGTTAAGGACAGTTGTTAGCCACCATGTGGGGTGCTGGTAACTGAACCCCGGTCCTCTGCAAGAACAGCCAGTGAGTGCTCCTAACCTCTGAGCCAGTTCTCCAGGCCCCAGGTTCTCATGCTTGTGCTGCAAACACTTCCCCACTGAGCCAGCTCTCTATGCACTACATTTCCAGGACAGATGTATGCTAGATAGAACATTCTAAGTGACAGCCACATTTCCATGACAAACTCAAGGCACAGTAACTGTGGGAGATACTGGAGCATGATGCTAAGCCTACGCTGGGCCCAAGCAGCATGCATTAGAAATGAATGGCAGGGCAAGGCTGGGCACGCAGAGAAGGTGGACCCACGAGCGAGAGAAGGCAAATGGCCTGGACAGATGCTGTACTGCATGGCCACTAGCTGACACTCTGCCTCCACAGAAACAGGAGCAGTCTTTTCCAGGCAGGAAAACCTTGGAAATGAATTCTGCCATATGTGAGCAAGCCCTCCCCCCATCTCCTACCCAGCCCTCATGTCTGGGAAATAGAACCAAGCACTGCATCTTCAAAGAGAGTTCTTAGTAAATATACTACTGGTTTTACAACCTCTGTCCTCAGTGCAAACCACTGGAGAGCACATTTTCTCAGAAGTGCCGGATGTTACCACTGAGTGGCTTTACTCTCCAAAGCAATCTTCAGAGCAGAGAAAAGAACTTCTCAGCAGATGGGAAGAGGGGAGGTTTGGGAAGGCGAGGCTGGCATTGCTCACCTGGAACCGTTCACCTGGCTAGGATTGCATTCCATCTTGATGGTGACCCTGGCTGGGGGTTGAGACAGCCAGTCCTGCTGAGGGACCCTCGGGCTCATCTTGGATGTCTGGCCATAGTCACTGGAGGAGGATGCCGTCATCTCCGCCTTAGCCAGGTGCTGCGTTCCGTAGGCACACTCAAATAGTGATTGGTCCTCACTCACAACTGATAACGCCTCCTAGAGTCCAAAGAAACACAGATTCAGGGCCTGTCAAAGACAGCCACGTCGCAGAAAGTTTCAGAGTCATTTCCAACACTTAGGGGACCACATTTTATGTAGTTTCAATGGTTGCCTTTCTGCTCCACAATCAAAAATACCTTTGTTTCCTTTACTGCGCACAATGAAAACTGGAGCTTCCTAGCCTACACACACTTGGCTTCAGGACTTGAGCATCCTACATGGACTGTGGCAGGCAGAGAGTACCCACTTTTATCTCAACACTAAGAAGTTGAATTTCAAAGGTCTTAGAAGACATCCAATTGCATGTGTCATTATTTGACAAATGCAATCTATAATTGAAGCAGACAGGGTGCAGAATGTTCATGAAGATTAGAAAAGAAGCCGTGAAGGCTGACACCTAGGCATCTGGCAGAACCATCACATCCCGGGAGATTTAAAGGAAGAGGTCTTCAGAAGAGTGAGGGGAGACGGGATACCAAAGAACAGCCAGCCAAAGACTCGGCTTTTTCCACTCTATGTCATTAGCCAAGTAGAGTTTCAAGCAGTGCTTCCATGATGGCGAACATCCGGATGATAAATGAACCCCCCCCCAAAAAAAAGCTTCGAACTACCCATATGCCTCCAAATACCAAGATGTGTAAAATATCTGGAGCAGCAAAGAGCACCCCCTCCCTGCTTTGTATCAATATCTTCACTCTTTTGCATTGTCTTGTGAGAAGAAAATAGAAAGTTCCTATGACGGGGTCATTTTTCTGTGGTTTTCAGTCGAATAAGTGGTTCGCCTGTGACCATGTTTATATACTACAACCAAATCAGCAAAGGCAAATCTGATTTGGAAATTTCAACTACTGGAATGATATATTCCACAGCTACCACACACAACAATTATGAGACAATCCAATTTTGGTTTCTAGAACAGGAAAAAAAATAAACCTCCACATAATAGCTCATGTCTGTGTCTGTCCTTTGGCATGTTGAGTATGGCTATGAACTCTGAGAGGCAGATGCTGACAGGGCCAGATATGTGTGTGTGTGTGTGTGTGTGTGTGTGTGTGTGTGTGTGTGTGTATGTTTGTGTGTCTGTGTGTGTATGTATGGTGTGTTATACTCGTGTCTACCTGTGCATGTGTACAGGCCACAGGTCGACATAGATCTTTAATTGCTTTCTACCTTATTTTCAATATTTTATTTGAATTGTTTTCTCTTATGTGTACAAGTGTACTGCCTGCATGTACGTGACTTCAACATATCATATAAGGCCCAAGGTGGGAGTACGACGTCTGATTCCCCTGGAACTGCAGTTACTGACAGTTGTTCGCTGCCATGGGAGTGCTCAGAACCAAATCTGGGTCCTCTGCGAGAGCAGCTAGTGCTCTTAACTGCTGAGCCATCTTGCCAGGCTTCCACCTTATTTTTAGAGACAGGATCTCTCACTGAGCATGGAGCTCGCTGTTTGTCTAGGGCTCCCCGTCAGTGAGAACCTCCTGTCTCCACCTCCCAGGGCCGGGATTACAGGCACACAGGGCCATGCCTGGCTTTTTACTTGGTTGCTGGGGATCTGATTTCAGTTCCTCGTGCTTCTGTAGAAAGAACTCTACCCACTGATCCATCTCCCCAGCCTCGGATTTTTTTTTTAATTGAACTTTGGAGCCAGCAGGGAAGCAGAGGAGAGAGATACCTTGTCTCTCATGATCCAGAAATGTCAGAACACAGCTAACCGTGACTGAGCTAGGGTAGACAGAGCATGAGACGGTCACACTGTGTGCCACAGCTAACTGTTACTGAGCTAGGGTAGACAGAGCATGTGAAGGTCACAGTGTGTGCCAGCCCAGCAGCTTCTGCCCCATCACCCCACCGCACTCTTCCTGTGGTTTGATGAATGTATTTAAAATGGTGCTCACTTCTTGCTTTTTAAGCTGACCTTTAAATGAAGAAGACTGCTCTCCATCAGGAGAGAGAAGGGTGGTCTTTCCTTCCCAGAAGTATTGGAATCATACAACTTCAAGAAGTACCCTGCACCCCATGTGCATTGTGGCCTGCCTCATCAGGGACCAAGTGTCTTCCTGTTTTCCACGTGTGGTATGAAGGCTTCTCTGGCTGACTGCATGAGTCAGCGTAAGGAAGAAGCAAAGGAAGCAGCTCTTCGCACAGCTCTCCACATGGTACTTGTATATACTAAGTAAAACGGCCATTTCTTTTTTGAGCCGGTAAACAGGTCAATGTTTGCTTCTGCAGTACAGAGAGAACAACATTCAGATTTAACTATTTTTGGTGACACCTGGTCTGTAATTCCTGGAGTCCCAATCTTGTGACACTTTGGGAAAGATCATGGCTCAAACAAGTTTATTTTTATTTTTATTTTTGGTCTTTTTGAGACAGGGTCTCCCTGTAGCCCCAGATGTCCTAGAACTCACTCTATAGACCAGGCTGGCCTTGAACTCACAAAGATCCGCCTGCTTCTGCCTCCCAAGTGCTCAGATTAAAGGTATGCACCACCACGTCCGGCCCAAGAAGAAACTCATGGGTTATGTCAGCCAGCAGCAGACATGGTAGAGAAAGGGGGGCATCTTAAGTCAACCACATTCACACACAGAACCACACCAGGTCCTAGCCTGGATGCTGGGAGCATCCATGGTACACTAGATATTGGTGTTGGCGGGGGGTGTTTCCTGGTCCCATTCAGGGGGACGAAACATGGATTCTAATTAGAGCCTTGGGGTCTAAGTTCAATAAGTGCCACAGACACAGTGAAGTTGGGCTTTATAAATAATCACTGCACCTTGAACAACTTTATGGGCAGACTTCCCGGGATAGTATAGAGGAATTACAGTCAGAACAGAAAACAGGCTGTGGCTGCTCCCTGCTCCTTGAAGGCCTGAGGAGTCAAGCAAGGCTTGGTGGAAATAACACACTATGTAATGTTAGCTTTGGCTTTCTGATGACAAGAAACATGAATAAATGTGTGATTTATATCAGAAACTGGCAAAAACAGATTACATCTAAGAGCCTGGAAAAGTTTGAGATTGCATATTAACAAGCAGAGGTCTTCATAGTAACAAAAGAAATAATAACTTAAAATCCTTATTTTCAAGATAAAGTAAGATATTCTTATAAACAAAGCCACCAGGAAAAAATCAGTGCAGCACAAGCCTGATGGGGAGTGCTGAACACTAAAACAAGGCTGGAGAGTTTGCTGTGAGGGAAGGAATCCTTCTCACATCTGGCAAAGTATAATCTCAACACATGGCTTTCTAAAGAAAGAAATCAAAGTTAATTGAGATCGATTTAGGGAGGGAAAAAAATGCCCTTAAAATGCTAATGATAAGAGGAGGGCCACGTCCTTTCTTCCTCTTTGAACATTCTTCTCAAAGTTAATGCTACATAAAGATGAGGATGGGGATATAATCCAAGGTATCAAAGCAACCACGCTGTTGCTTTCATTCACTAAAGAGGATGGATTCTAAAGACCTTGAAGCTTTAAGACAAACTGTTCAAAGGAGGTGAAATATGGTCTCCATTCTAAATAGAAAAAAGTAGGAAAATGTCCCCCCAAATAATAAAATATCACACACACACACACACACACACACACACACACACACACACACCACATTCAACATGCCATGTACACACCCCACGTATCCCAGGTTGAGGGATAGTTTCCAAACAAGAATGGTCTCTGCACACACAGCTACAGATGCAAATCACTTTGTTCTCCAGTTTGACAACATATATAGGCTTCGTTATTCCTTCTTCAACTCTGAACGTCAAAGTCTGGTACATCTATCAGTTTCTCCCTGCCTGACAGTCTCAGCACTTCAAAGTGTCCAATCAGATAAGACAGACGCCCTAAAGGAGGTCTCAGTGCTATCCTGGACAATGCGGTCCCTCACTGCCAGCCCTGGAGAGACTCCCTGCTGCCCGGCCACCTTCCTTTCTTACCAGGCCACCCTGCCTGCCTAGGTATCTGTCTGCAGAGGACTTAGGTTACAAGGATAAGGCTATTCTTCAACTTTCAATCAGACCCAGGACTTGGGAGAGGCTGTGGTTGCTTTATAATTCAGAATTCAAAAACAGTCAAAACCTGGCAAAAATGTGGCCTAATAATTTAATATGCCCGCCTCTGCATTACTATAAAAAGACCTGAACTTGAGATCAGTGTGTGCCAGTGTGTGGGGATGGTTCTTTTGTAGCTCTGGGAAAGTTGGGGTAGTGTGATGTGGCTAGTGGCTGCCTCCCAAGGCCATTTTTTCATGATCTTATGGGAAACACATAAAATGTAACCAAATTTCCCCCAGACAGAAGGCACTGCTAGTGTGCCCATAGTGCTCTGCTGCCCATGTCTGAGCACTGGAAATACAAACAAGGCAGGGCCTCTTCCTCCACCTATGAGTGGGATCATGCTTGATGGACGGTCCTGAAAGAGGAGGGTTAACACCATTACAGCTCAGCACCTAAAGATCAAATGTGTGCGTATGTCCAAGAAACTGAATTTGGGGACTAAAGAACTTCCAAAATAGATGAAAAAAAAGCTAAAACAAAAACAAAAGCTTCACACTTCGTACGCACACTGACATTTCTAGCAGAAGATTTCACAGGGAGACGGGGAGAGGGCTCAGTGGGTAAAGTCCTGGCACGAGAGCATGAAGACTCGAGTTCTGGTCATGGCAAGCCAAGAGCAGTGCTGGGCATATGGAGACATAAATACGTACTGGGACTTGCTGATCAGCCAGGCTGGCTGAATCCATGAGCTCCAGGCTCAGTGAGAGATCCCGCCTCAGAAAAAGGAAAGAAGCACCGGACAAAGAGACCCCACACTGGCCTCTGACCGCTGCATGACCACACATGTGAGAATACGCACCCCTGTATTCCTGCACACACACACACATGCCTGCACTCCTGTGCATGCACACACACATATTCATGTGCACCTGCCTCCTACACACATATACACACATACTCACATCTGCACTCCTGCACACACACACAGAGGCACTCCTGCACAGACAGACACACACACACACACACACACACTCATGTGTACCTGCCTCCTACACACATATACCCCTGCATTGTTACACACACACACCTGCACTCCTGCATACACACACATAGAGGCACCTGCATTCCTACACACACACACACAGAGAGAGAGAGAGAGAGAGAGAGAGAGAGAGAGAGAGAGAGAGAGCTTTCAGGATTTCTGATGCTTTTCTTTAATAAACGTCTGTTTTGTTAGGCTCATTGTACTGAAAGCCAGACAATCAGGTTCTCAACCCAAATTTGTTTCTAATTTGCGATCCCCAAGGCCCATAAAAACACTCCATTGTTCATGCAGAGAATCCATCACACTTAGATTTTCCTGAAAATCTGGGAATGGTGAAGTGTTGACATGGAGAGGAGCACACAGACTGGCCAGCCCTGAGTCCCTGCAGGTGCAGTGGGGAAATGATTGTTCGTGCTTTTTGAGATCTAGGAAGATGGCCAGCCGTCGGCCCCTGGGAAGTGGATTCCCAAATCAGTTTTATTGTCTTCAAGGCTTATGGGACATCATGATCTGGTAATCATGCAAAACAAGTAGACCAAGCATCTTAGTTACATGGTCAGTCACACTTCAGAGTCCCCTCCCCACCCCCAAGCATCCACCAGGAAGCCCATTAACATTTTGAGCACGACAGACTTTTATTTGAAGTTACAGCATTTTTCAGTTTACCAGCTCTCAAATATGGATATGGCAGCATGTTACAACTACTGGCACATCCAAAGCCATTGAGCATTAAGTTTAGTCACTGACGGCATCTTAGACTCAGCTGGAGACTAGTCACTCGGTTCTTACAACAGTTACGTTAAGGTCACTTGCCGTTCTTCCTCACAGACAGAAAAGAGGCCATGAGGCTAAGCAGAAGTAAGGCTCGTGTGCTTGTGGCAGAGTCATTCTCCAGGGCTGAGCAACAGCCACTACCATTAAATGCAAGATGGTGGGTGGTGAGACGTGTGTGTGCGTGTGTGTGTGTGTGTGTGTGTGTGTGTGTTTGTGTGTGTGTGTGTGTACATGTGCCATGGCACATATGTAGAAGTTAGAAGACAACTCGCAGAAGTCAGGTCTGTCTTTCCACCAGTGGATCCTGGGAATCAAATGCAGGTTCTCAGGCTTGGTGACAAACACCTCCACCTGCTGACCCATCTCACCAGCCTGAATGCCCTGTCTTGAAGACAAGAAACAGAGTCATCTAGAAAAAGAGTGGTGGAGAGACAGAGAACAATGAAGTCTTCTTAGTCCACACGAGGAATCCTGTGGGTTGGAATGGATCAGGGGAGCAAAGAGAGAGTTTCCTGGAAAGCCAGCAAGGAGTCCTGGCTTTCCAGGAGTTCCAGGGACATGCAGCAGTGGGGTCTTGATTCATCAGTTGTTCCTTAAAGAATGGTTTAGGTCAGGCTGGAGAGATGGCTCAGCGGTAAAGAGCACTGACTGCTCTTGCAGAGGACTGGGGCTTAATTCCCATCACCCCCATGGTGGCTAAGAACCGTCTTTAAGCCGGGCGTGGTGGTGCACACCTTTAATCCTAGAGCTGGGGAGGCAGAGGCAGGCGGGATCTCTGTGAGTTCCAGGCCATCCTGGTCTACAGAGTGAGTTCCAGACCAGGTGGGGCTACAGGGAGAGCCTGTCTCAAAAAAAAAAAAAGAATGGTTTAGGTCAACCTGTTCTTTTCTTTGACTAATTCAATTATCCAGCTCCAAAGAACTGGCCATGTGCTAGGGAACATTCACTGCAGGTGGCTGTCTGCCTTCTCTTGAATAATTCACAGATGGGGCTGGAGAGATGGTTTGGCATTTAGGAGCACTGGCTGCTCTTCCAGAGGACCCACCCTCCTCTGGCCTCTGCAGGCTTTGCATGACACAAGCACACTTTTATATGTCCATGAAAAACACTCATACATACAAAATAAAAATAAATAAAATTTTAAATAAATCACAGAAAACGAGGGCAGGTAGAAATACTATTTATAAATATATTGGAGCCAGTGCCTCTGTGAAGACCTCTGATGAATGTCAGTAAACCTTATGATGCTGGAAAGCTATTGATTAAGCTGTTTCCAACATGTAATAGATGCTTCTGGAAAATGTAATCCCTTATCACATTTAGGGGAGAAAAAACAACACAAACAAAACAAACAGCACAGCTGGAAACAGCCCCGCTGTGCCTGGTAGTGTCAAGGCTCCAGGCATACAGGAGTTGTCATTCCAATGTGTGCACTTTTTGTGTGTACATGTATGTTTGTGTATGTGCATTGTGTGTACATATTTATGTGTGTGTACATGTGCAGGCCAGAGATCAACCCTGAGTCTCATTCTTCCAGAGCATCTTTCTTATATGTTTATCTTTTATGTTTTTGTTTTGATTGAGACAGGTCCTCCCTGTACCCCCAACTGTCTGGGAACTCTCTATGTAAACCAGGCTGGCCTCAATCTCACAGAGCCTCCTACCTCTGCTTTCTTCAGGCCAAGCAGGCGAGGCCAGAAGCTACCAGGGATCTACCATCTGTGCTTCCCAACACTGGGATTAAGCTTTTCCTCTGAACATGGGTTCTGGTGACTGAACTCAAGTCCTTTACTGACATAGCATCTCTCCAGCCCCCACATGTACACATGTACTTTAGCAATTCAGACTCAGGGAGGCCGGCCTCCACCTGCCAGTGCATCTCATGGTTCTATCATTCAACAACAGCCACACCCTACAGAGGAACAGATGCCTGGTGAAGCTGGGTGCCAAAACTTTTGCTTTTTCCCCAATTTTTTTTCCTTTGCTATTCTTCAGAGGGGGAAATATTAACATCATGCCTTAAATGAACCATCTTGCTTTGTGTTTACATCTTTCTCATTTAACACACTGCTATTTTAGTCCTTCAAAAGAATGAAAAAATATTGGATTAACCTCAAAGGAAAAGTGTACGTAGGCAACTGAAGTCCATCGAAAGGGCAGAGCCATCCAACGTGGTGTCAGTTCAGCACAGAACAATTTACAGCTTGCAATGCCCACTTTCTGCTGAGGGGATGAAACCCAGGACTGGTGTGGAGACACACACATGTACACATTGTGTAGGCTTGCACACGTATGCACAGATACATGAGTGCATGTGCACGAATCGGTAAGGATATAGCCATGCTACCTTCATTACAGGTCAAGCATTCCTGTTTTTAAGCACAACCACTGAGGCAGGTGTTGGCTTACTAACTCAGAATCGGAATGCTTCCATTTCCACCTCCACTCGTTCCTGCTGCAATCCAGAAGGTACCTCCTCCTTCACTTTAGCCCATCTCCTTAGGGCGGACCTGGATAAGCTCCTCCTTGGAGCAATGAAGCCATTTTCCTCTTGTTCTAAACTCAGTGTGTTTCAACACTTGTAATCCTAGCACTGGGAAAGTTGAAGCAGGAGGACAAGTCTCTAGCCGAGGCTACACAGCCAGGCCCTCAAAAAAGAAACAGACTAAATAAAACATAAACATTATAAGCAATTTTGGGACTGACTCCTCTTTCTGACCCTGTCTCTGTCTCTGTCTGTCTGTCTGTCTTATCTGTTTGTCTCTGTCTGTATGCATGTGCTTCAGATAAAAAAAAAAAACAATTTCTCAACATCACCCCCTATCTGATGATCCAATTAATCATATAATTGGATCAGGACATGGCATTAAACCCTTACCTCCATGCTGCCAGCGGGGTCCAAACAGATCTATCATGCCCAAAGAATGGGACCGTGCAGAGAGATGTGTGAATGCAGACCTTAGAGCTAAGTGGCCATGCGTCTTCAGTCGCTAGGCCTTCAGTCACAGTACCAAGAAGCACATGGCTATGGCTTTCTCTATTCACATAGGGATAAACTAGGAAATCTAAACAGTAGGTAGTGTATGAAGAAAACATGGCTACATAGAAAATAAACTTTTCCAGGGGAGGAGAGATGGCTCAGCAGTTAAGAGTACTGGCAGTTCTTGCAGAGGACCTGGGTTCAAATCCCCATAACCACATGGTGGCTGACAATCATAGATAACTCTAGTTCTAGAGACTCCAATGCCCTCTTCTGACTTCTATGGGCATTGTTCAAAATGCACTTACACACATGCAGGCAATACACTCACACACATAAAATAAAAATAAGAAATAAATTTAAAAAAGAAAATTAACTTTTCCAAAGCAAGGAGAGAGGCCTTCATAAGGAAGCAGGAAGCCTCAAAAAGTTGTGAAAAAATGGAATTTTGCAGACAATAATATTCCATAAATATAAAAGAAATTTCAATGAATCTTGGGAAATTAAGAAAGCCAACCAATACAGCCTTAAAATCATGTTTCTATTTGTTCCTGGTGAAGCAGAGGATATCTTTTAAAAATCTCAGGGAATAGGAGCCAGGGACTCAGCTCGATCATTTAGCCAGTTGAAAAACAGGTTTAAGGGCCCACACAGTTCAGCCTGAATATGTAGTGCATACATGTATGGAAATGCTGAGGTGTCCAATCAGGATGCACCATTTATATGTAGTGCATACATGTATGGAAATGCTGCAGTGTCCAATCAAGATGCACCATTTACATGTAGTGCATACACGTATGGAAATGCTGCAGTGTCCAATCAGGATGCACCATTTATATGTAGTGCATACATGTATGGGAATGCTGCAGTGTCCAATCAGGATGCACCATTTATATGTAGTGCTTTCATGTATGGGAATGCTGCAGTGTCCAATCATCTACACAATGGAGTACTACTCAGCAGTAAAGAAGGATGACATCAAGAACTTTGCAAGCAAATGGATGGAACTCGAAGCTATTATGCTAAGTGAAGTAACACTCCCAGAAAAACAAGCAGCAAATGGTCTCTCTCATTTGTGGATGCTAACACCAAATCCCCCAGATGAAAGGCAAGCTGAACAACATTATTGTTATATTTCTGTTTATCTGAAAGCAACTATGTTGTTATAATGTAAATCTCTTAACAGGTTCTAGACTCAATCCACCACTTACTTTCAGACACTGTAATTACTGTATATGAGTGGAAAGTATGTATTCATATTTTAGAGTAATATAAAATTAAAGGAGGAAAATATGAATTCCTAAACATAAAAAAAGACTGAGAGAAAGGTGCAGGACAGTTATAGCAGAGTGCATGATCTGGGGTGGGGTGGGGTGGGGTGGGGGGAAGGGAAAGGGGAATATGTCTAACCTGAACTGAGAAATGATTTCTGAAATACACAAAACATCAATAAAAGCATTATTTAAGTGTACAGATGGTCTCTGGAATACCAGAGAGTGTTACCAAAGGCCACTAAACCAATAAAGCAATATGGGTCTCCTTGAGTCAAGCAAGACTCCTCCTTCAGCACAAGATACACCTCACCTGCCTGGAAATACTGTGCAGCAGAGGTAGCCATATGCCTGTATATCCCAAATCTAATTGGCTATTAGTTCTCTCCTTGGAGGAATAACCCACAGCTGATGCCACAAGCTTACATCCTCTAGTGGTTAGGAGATGTTCTGAGCCACAGTAAGACCCTGTCATATTTAACAGAAAAAAATATAATTCATGGATTAACATTCCAAACATCTGTGTCTATACCAAAGTAACCTACCATAACAATTAGTACTATTTAAATACCTATATAACTAATTGCTTGTGCTTCATTAGTAGGATTGAAAGGTTATTCCTGGACAAACTGTCAGCCCATGAAAGGAAACAACCAGAACTGACCAGAGTCCAAGACAACAGCTCCGAGAAAGTAGACTGTTTTGCTTACTATTTCCCTGTGGCCCCTTTTCTTTTTTTTTTATTTTAAAGTTTTTTTGTTTATTTTTTTATTAATTTTTTATTTATTCTTGTTCATGTGTATGAATGTACTGTTGCATGCAAATCTGTGCACCAGTGTGCGTCATAGCAACGCCGCGGAGGGTCAGAAGAGGGGTTCGATTTTCCCCTGGGTACTGGAAGTTCTCCTGGAATTGGAGTTTCAGGACGGTTCTCGCTCCCATGGGGTGCTGGGATCGACCCGGGGTCTCTGTAAGAGCAGTTCGGTGCTCTTAACCGCAGGCCATCTTTCTCCAGCCCCAAACTTGTGGCCCCTTTCTAGCCTAGGGACAATTGGGTATAGTGGGGCAGTGGTAGAATGCAACGGCTGCGATTGGGCACGGTGCAAGGTGAAACTACAGCAATATAGCCTGGACACTCATCATTGTCACTTTGATTGAACATACAAGACCCCATGCTGGCTGTGTGGGACCCATGGTGTGTAGGTTTGGGAACAACTGCTTGCAATAATTGGTTTTACATGACAGGATGCTGTCTCATAAAATTATCACTTATTGTAAAAAAAAAAAAAAACGATTAAAGATGCGACAGGTTATTGGCAGATTGCGATCTGGGGGTGGGTGGGTGGTGGGGGAGGAAGGGAAAGGGAAATATGCCTGAACTGAATTGGAAAATGATGTATGAAATATACAAAGCATCAATAAAAAAATGAAAATATAAAATAAAATAAATAAATTAAATAAATAAATAAAATAAAATAAAAATAAAGCATACAATGTTGTGTTTCCACAAAGAAGTAGTGATGTCATTCACAGGAGCCTGGCGACAACTGGAAACCTCACCTCTCCTAGGTGAGGTTAGCCCACCTCAGAAAGACAAATATAATGTTTGATATTAATATCTTCTCTCAGTTTTTCCTGCAAAGAAACATCCGCTATTCCCATATGCTTCTTTCTTCTAGAGATGAATATAAAAATATGTGTGGGAACTAAGTCCAAGTAAGCGTGGAGAATGCAGGCTGTTGCCAGCTCTGCCTGCATGTATGTAGAGCTCTGCCTGCATGTATGTAGAACTCTGCATGTATGTAGGACTCTATCTGCATGTATATAGAGCTCTATCTGCATGTATGTAGAGCTCTGTCTGCATGTATGTAGAGCTCTGTCTGCATGTATGTAGGGCTCTGTCTGCATGTATGTAGGGCTCTGTCTGCATGTATATAGAGCTCTGTCTGCATGTATGTAGGGCTCTGTCTGCATGTATGTAGGGTTCTGTCTGCATGTATGCAGAGCTCTGTTTGCATGTATGTAGAGCTCTGTCTGCATGTATGTAGGGCTCTATCTGCATGTATGTAGGGCTCTATCTGCATGTATATAGAGCTCTGTCTGCATGTATGTAGAGCTCTGTCTGCATGTATGTAGGGCTCTATCTGCATGTATGTAGAGCTCTGTCTGCATGCATGTAGGGCTCAGTGGAGTCTTAACATCCCATTCTTGATTTTGTTTTTCTATTCAGAGCCCTCAGTCACATTCATTGAACAGCTATACAAAAGTCTTCATTTTTATCTAATTTAAAACATCTCTTGGGGCTGGAGAGATGGCTCAGCGGTTAAGAGCAGTGACTGCTCTTACAGAGGACCAGGATTTGATTCCCAGCACCCACTTCTGCTCTTACAGAGGACCAGGATTTGATTCCCAGCACCCACTTGGCAGCTAAGAACTGTCTTTAACTCCAGTTCCTGGGGAATTCGACAACCTCTTCTGACCTCCGCAGCATTGCATGACATGGGTGCACCAACTTACATGCAGACAGTACATTCATACACATAAACACAAATTTAAAACTCTCTTGAGATGAAGAACTGTTTTTTGCTTGAATTTTGTTTTGTTTTGTTAGTTTAAGGACAGGGTCTTATGTAGCCCAGGAAGGTCTTGAACTCATTATGTAGTAGAGAGAGGATGATCTTGAACTCCTGGCCCTCCTGCCTCTACCTCTCAAGTTCTGGGATTATGGGATGTGCCACCATAACAGTATATTTTAGTTCTTTGAGGATTTCATGCATGCATATAAAGTGTTTTGATCAAATCTACGTTCCTTCCCCTCCATTCCTTCCCCTCCATTCCTCCCCCATCCGTTCCTCCCCCTCTGTTCCTCCCCCTACATTCCTTCCCCATTTGTTCCTCCCCCCCTCCATTCCTCCCCCTACATTTGTTCCTCCCCCTCCGTTCCTTCCCCCTTTGTTCCTGCCTTTGCCTACAGAGCACCAGGATTAAAGACGTGCACCTCCATGTCTGACTGCTTTTAGGTTTTTTTTCTTATTGAAGTTTTATGCATTTCATACATAATTTCTCAGTCCAATTTAGACTCATTTCCCTTTCCATGCCCCCCACCCCACCCGAGCTCATGTTCTGCCATACCTGCCTTCTATCTTTTCCTGAGTCTTTTTAAAGTTTTTCAAAGCAGAGGATTATTGTTTTGAGGAGAACTTTACTGTTTCAGTTGTTTCTCTGTCCCAGTTCTTTTGTTGTTATTGTTCCCTCTGATTTGTATTGCTCCATGTATCACACCTATACTAAAATTATGTCATCTGAAAATAAACTATATGTTATTTCCAAATCATATTTCAGGAGCCACATTTTTTCCCTTTTAAATTTTATATTTTTCTAAAATATGCCTATATACCCTCTACCCATATACCAAGATTACAAAGTCTGAAAATAAGTGGTAGGTTAATTCTAGAGCATGTTAAGGGATTCACATTATAAGAGCACAGATGCTCTCAGATGAAAAGGAATATGGGGCTGAAGAGATAGCTCGGCAGTTAAGAGTGCCGACTGCTCTCGCAGAGGACCCGGGTTCGATTCCCAGCACCCACATGGCGGCTAAGAACCATCTTTAACTCCAGTTTCAGGGGAATCCGACACCCTCTTCTGACCTCTGCAGCACTGTATGACACTGGTACGCCTATCTATATGCAGAAAGTACAATCATACACATAAAAAAGAGGAATATAATGTTAACATTGCTCAGTTTACCTTACAACTAAGTACTTGGTGCTAGCATCCACAAATGAGGGATACCATTCATTGTTTGTTTTTCTGGGACTGTGTTACTTCATTTAGCATAATATCTTTGAGTTCCATCCATTTGCCTGCAAAATTCATGATGCCATCTTTCTTTACCACTGCATAAAACTCCACTGTGTAGATGTACCACATTTTCTCTATCAACAGCAAGTTTAGGTTAAATCTAGAGATGCATCAGATAAGCCTTGGTCCTAGGTTGATGAGAAGACTTGAGTTCAAAGCCAGCTCTGCCCTATGCTCTGTTAATCCCCAAATACTTCCCTGCTTCATGTTTGAGCTTGCTGATAGTTGGTTAGACATGTAGAACCTGGGAGAGCAACCTCCTGACAGTCAGTGCATAAGAACATCCTCCGAGGAATTATTCAAGTCCACTGTGCTCAGCCCTGTCCTTTCTGCATCTCAGTTTCTTCAATAAGACAGGTTATGTAGAGTATAGCCAGCCAGCTCCCCATGGGCCAAACGAGCTACTGTACAGAAAAAAACATAAGCCTTAAGATATGTAAATTATTATCACATTATAGAAAGTTAATATTGTAGGCTCAAAGTCTTCACCTGGTTTGAGGCAAAATTATCCATCTCTAGACATATTGTTCTAATAAGCGGGATACCAGAAAGATTGCACAACCTCCGGTGTTACTAGTCACTTCTTAGTAAGCACTACATTTCAAACCATCTGTCTGTCTAATAAGGGAAGAAAAGAATGCCAGAATCTTTTCTTCTACTTAAAAGCACATTGGTCACAGTGGCCCTGTGTGATTCAGCTTTTCTGGTCCCTGGCCCAGTTCTTTCGGGGAGCTCTGTCCATGCTTCTGGCATGCTAATCTCCCTAAAGCAACCAAAGGCTGCGCTGAGGCTGGGGACGGAACACTTCCCACTTGCACCTGACCCAGGATTCCATGCCCAACACCAAAAACAAAACCGAAAAAGAAATCAAATGAACTAGTCTATGGACGAATGAATATACATATCATAATTCACAGCACAATACCTGTTCCCCTCTAGGCTAGCACATGGCTTTCAGTTGACATGCCTCAAACTCCTGAGATGTGTGACCCATGACACTTTGTAGTATGTTTGTGTGTGTACATGTGTGCGTGCACACGTGTGTGTGGGGGGGTATATGTGCTTGGTACATGCGCATGGGTATATGAGATAGATGTCTGCTATCTGCTGCTCTCTGCCTTGTTGCTTTGAGACAGGGTCTTTCACTAAACCAGAAGCTTTCTATTTCAGCTAGGCTGGCTATCCACAGAGATCTCAAGAGCTTCCTGTCTCTCTGCCCCACAATTCTGGGGTTACAGGCATGTGCAGCCATGCCTGACTTTGTGGTAGGTGCTGGATTCAAACTCATGCTCACAGAGCAAACTCTTACCCAGTGAGCTGGCCACTGACCCACCATGCCATACTTAAAACTTCTTGGGGTTTGCCTTTTTTTTTTTTTTTTGCTTTTGTTTTTGAGACAGAGTCTCCCTCTAGCTGCAGCTGTCCTGGAACTTGCTATATAGACCAGGCTGGCCTTGATCTCACAGAGATCTGCCTGCCTCAGCCTCCTGAGTGCTGGAATTAAAGGCGTGCATCACCACGCCCAGCACTGTTGGGGTTTGGCAGTAGCCTTGCACTAAAGTCTTTCTATGGCAGCCCTTGAAACAGCTCACAACCCCAGATCCCTTCTGGCAGCTGTGCTCACAGGGCCAGATGAGGATGGTGGGGTTCAATCAAATGAGTGGCTTCTGAGAGTTCTGAGCAGTAGCCCTAGGTCACAAGGTGAGTCCTTTGCACCTCTCCTCTGGGATGGCAGCTCTCCTCTGAAGTGCGGGCTAGGCCAGCACCCCTCTTGTCTTCAGTGGGCAGCTCATAACAACCAGGCATCCCTGTGTACTGGCCTCCTCAAAAACCACGTCTGCTAAAAATACAGCACTCCACACATCTGGAATAAGTCTCCTCTGTGAATCTCTGACACATGGATTCATTGTTTTCCATAGAATTCCAAAAATTTTATTCATGAGAAAATTCTGGCACAATGGAGAGCCTTGGCAAGCTTATGATGGAAGCAGCAGATGCCTGGCCCCACCCACAACTCTGTCTCTAGTTCAGCTAATTCCCATCAGGTATCTATCTCATGCTTTCAAACAACCAATCCGTAAGGATTTTATGTAAGAGAAAAGTTTTATACTAACCTTGAACTTTTAAAGAATGGACATAGTTTCCCTGAGATGGGTGTCACAATGGATTCAACTTGCAGGTGTCAGAGGGCTACATCAGGACCACGAAAATGAGTACGAGGTAAAGACTCTGTCCCTAGTATCCCGGAGCTAACATTCCAGTCTTCCAAATGAGGGCAAACTGGTGTTTGCTAAGCTCCTGGCACCAAAATAAAATCTGTTCTATTTAATTAGCAGCACTCAATTCCTGCTGCAGCCAAAGCACAAGTTCTCCTCCATCTCTGGGCAGATACAGGAATTAAAAGTGCATCTATGAGCTATGGAGAGGTAACAGTTTCCACATATTTGGATTATTAGAAGTTAACGTTAGTGTCCTTCCATGCTGTCTCTGGATTTTAGTCCACGTCTTTCTGGACATCTTCCATGCTAGTGGAATGAAGCAACCAGGTTGGCTGTGAGGAGAGCTCAGTGGGTAAAGTGCTTTCTGCATAAGAATGAGGACTTGAACTCAAGCTCCGGCACTCCCATAAAAAGTCAGCCATGGTGATGCAACCCCAGCATTCAATGTGTGGAGACACCAGGGTCCTGGGATTCACTAGCTATCCAGTCTAGCTTAAATCTTGGGCTTAGTGAGAGACACTATCTCAAAAATTAAGGTGGAGGAAGACACTGATGTTTACATCTGGCCTTCACATATACATCCACAGGCAAGCACACCCACAACACACATGTGCACACATCTGAACTGCATGCCATCTTTAATTACAAGAAGACATTAGCTTGTGCCCCAGGGCTGCCCCTGTGTCTTTAGTGATGACCCATTCACCTCCCACATGGGTACGCTGGCTTCTCTGCAGGTAAAATGCACGAATCACAACAGAGCGTGGTTCTAATGCAGAGACTGGGGCAGTGTCAGAAAAGGGGCTCCAGGCAGCCCGTTCTTCTGCACCCGTCCTCTGATGATTACTGGCCTAGGCCATGCACACCATGTAAAACACAAATGATGCCCACTGTGAGGATCCAGTCCCTGCCAAGCTGGTGCTTTGGTCTGGGTGAAGAGTGATACCCCCTTCCCTGGGGCCAGCAGGGTAAGCCTGCACTTTGCAGAAGATTTTCCAGAACATAAATTTTCCTTAGTTATTGCACAGGAAGGGGACCAGGCAGCCAGAGTGTCAAAGCCTTTGTACAGGCTCCCGGCTGAGCTCATTCTTCTCCCGTGATGTAACCTGAGGGCCAGGCTGCACCCTATTGGTTACACTTTTAATGCCACAACAGATGGGTTGCCAGCTGCCAGTGAGACTGGGATTTTATGACCTCAGCCCCCCATACAGTTGAATTTCACACTTCTACCACACCCAGCAGGGCCTCTCCTGGCATCTGGCTTCAGCCTCTCTGTAAAGTATCTCCTTTGGAAATCCCAAAGGCTCTTTAGAAATCTACAGATTCCTTAATATTCAACATTGACCTACAGACCAACCAGGTGACTTGAAGGCTTAATGAGGCCTCCTTAGGAGTCTCTGGAACGTTTAGTCTTAGAAGTCCTTTTTGGTAACTCTTCACTTCCTGCAGGAAGTGTGGAGGGTCACTCTATCTGTTCTCCTTTACCAGAGAGGGACAAGAAGTTATTAGGGCACAGAGCTATTGCCACCCCACACAGGTCCTGAGCCTCATCATCATATCCACTGGTGGATATGACAGTGGGTAAGGAGAGTAGTGGGTGCCTCTGGTCTGCGACCTCCCTTCTGAATGAAGAGAGCTTTCAGAGTCACACATTCATCCAACCAATACCGTGAACCTACATGTGACTATATAGAAAGAAAAGCAGCTTCCTTAGAACCAAAGATAAATTGCATTTTCTGTCTCCTAGCCTAGCTGACTTGAACGGTCTCTACTTGTGAACACAGATGCACTATAAAATGATTGGGAAATGCAAGCAAGGTGTAAAGAACAGTGCCCTTGGAAGCCAGGAAACCATTTAGGCCACTGTCAAATCTTAACCCTTAAGCTTCTGACCTGGAAAAAACAACAAACAAGCAGATTGGACCACCAAGAGCTCTGGGCCCACAGCAAGGCCCCATAGTGTGGTGGCTGCACAGACTGCCACAGGCCTGATATCCAAGGCTGGAGTTTTATTAATGAGTGTGATGTTGGGTCAGCATGCCATGGTCACAATGCACTTCCATAGTGTTTGCCCTAGCAATATTAATCCAAGAAAAATATGTAATATCTACTCAAGGTCTTTCAAATGTTCACTTTCTTCCCTGTCAAGGCAATGTCTCCAACTTTCATGGTTTTCTTTCAAGTCAAAGACTCTAAGTGTAGGGGTCTGGGAGTTGGGGGGTGGGGAGTGGCCAGCAGTCAGGGACCAGCGGGCTGTGCGGGGACCAGCCTGCAGTGCGGGGACCAGCCTGCAGTGGGAGGACCAGCCTGCAGTGGGAGGACCAGCCTGCAGTGGGAGGATCAGCCTGCAGTGGGAGGACCAGCCTGCAGTGGGAGGACCAGCCTGCAGTGTGGGGACCAGCCTGCAGTGGGGGGACCAGCCTGCAGTGGGAGGACCAGCCTGCAATGTGGGGACCAGCCTGCAGTGGGAGGACCAGCCTGCAGTGGGAGGACCAGCCTGCAGTGGGAGGACCAGCCTGCAGTGGGGGGACCAGCCTGCAGTGGGAGGACCAGCCTGCAGTGTGGGGACCAGCCTGCAGTGGGAGGATCAGCCTGCAGTGGGAGGACCAGCCGGCAGTGGGAGGACCAGCCTGCAGTGGGAGGACCAGCCGGCAGTGGGAGGACCAGCCGGCAGTCTGCATCTGTAAGTGTAGGGGTCTGGGAGTTGGGGATGGGTTGTGGCCAGCAGCTCACAGAGCAGCCATCAGTCTCACACCGCCTAGATTCCTTAAACCACAGAGTAGGTGCCCAGCAAACTGACAATTTTCTAAATAAAAATCTCAGCTATTGGGGCTAGAGAAATGGTTCAGCAGTTAAGAGCACCTGCTGCTCTTGCAGAGGACCTGGGTTCCATTCCTAGTATCCACATGGCCCCTAACAACTGTCTATAACTCCAGTTCCAAGGTATCCAAAACCCTCTTCTGAACTCTGAGGGCACTGCATGATATGGGTGCACTTACCTACATGCAGGCAATAAATACACATAAAATACAAAATAAAATATATTTTAAAACCTCAAATCTTGGGAGCTGAAAAGATGGCTCAGCAGTTAAGAACACTGACTGTTCTTTCAGAAGACCTGGGTTCAAATCCTAGCACCCACATGGCAGGTAACAACCATTCACAACTCTAGTTCCAGGGAATCTGAACCCCCTCTTCTGACCTCCCTGGGCACTGTGTGACACAGGTGTACTTACATTCAGGCACAATACTCATATACATAAAAATAAATAAAAAATTTCAAACCTCATATCATTATTAAACATATACAAACTTAATTTCTTGCTTTCAATGTAGAAGTGTTCACACAGTATTTACATTATGCTGAGTATTACAAATGATAAAGAAATGATGAAACCCTACAGAAGGCTGTATGTAAGTTCTGTGCAAATACTAAGCTATTTATGTAGCCCTGGCTGGCCTCAAATCCACAGAGATCCTGCTGCCTCTGCCTCCTGCTTCTGTGTTGAGATCAAATATCTGAGCCATCAGGCCCACCTTGTACCTGGGTTTTGGTAGCCCAGGGAGAGGCCTTAAACCACTCCTCCTCAGATAACAAGGGAAAATTATGAACGCTGTATAATTCTTTAATGAAATTTTAGTTCCCAAATGCTCTTCTGCCCCTTCAGTCTGGTTCTGCCAATGTCCCACCATGCTGGGCAGGAAGTGGGGCACACCCCCATGAGTTCTACATGCCTACTGATCCCTTTGTGACCCAGCAGCAGTGAGCAGACCAGCCACGCCTCCTTTCCTGAAGCCCTTCTCCAGGGCCTCTGTTCCTGCTGTCTTACCGACACTTACTCTCTGCACCCCCTGCTCTCCTCTTCCTCTCCAGCCATCCTGCAGCTCTGATTCCCTGCAGGAGCTCCTGGCCACTCCCTCCCTGGTACCACCCAAGCCACACAGCCACACTCTCTGCACCCCTGTTCTCCTCTTCCTCTCCAACCATCCTGCAGGTCTATTTCCTGCAGGAGCTCCTGGCCACTCCCTCCCTGGCACCACCCAAGCCACACTCTGTGCACCCCTCCTGGAGCCTCAGTCCCCCATCGAAGTTTAATTTCAAGGGTGAAACGCCTTGGAGGGATTGCACTTGCAAGGTGGGAATTTCATAGCATATCTCATCTCTTTCCGGATCGATCCAGCCCCACAGGTGTAACTGGGGGACAAGGACAGGCCAGGGACAAGAGGTTCCACTCAGCAGGACCTCTCCTTCTGTCACTGTTTGCAGAGGGCACCGGCACTACAGTTCCTAGACCTCACACTCCAGAATGACCCATGGAGATGAGTGAGCACCACTCTCCCTTCGTGGGAGCAACGGAACATCTTCACAAGTGACGTGGCAAATATCTTTGTTTCTGCTACTCTAATAATCTGAAATTAGAACTTTTATACCAACACAGCCTTTTTGTCACACCTCAAGGACTGGTCTCTCTGCATATAAGAGGTGGAACTGGATGAGACGGTCAAAATAACTATTCAAAGAAGCTACATTTCCCCTCATAGAAGGCCATTTCTAGTCAACACTGCAGTTATACATAGTATATGCTTACAAGTTCAGCAAGGATGCACTGAAGAACTTTCACATTCCAGAAGCGCCTAGATACTTCTTGACGATATCGATTAGCAAAAGATGCTCTTAATCATCCAACGATTTATAAAGAAAATCTGAGCCTTGTTTTGTTCCTGGGTGAGCAGCAGTACTCAGGACCTTGTTAGAAAGTCAAAATTCCAGCCCGTCCCAGAGCTCCTGAGGCGGGTGGGAAACCGCACTCATGTTACATTCTGAAACCGGGGTCAGAGAAAGCATGAGCAAAGGAAGGAAGGAGGAGGCTCCAGTGGAGACGGATGGATGGTCTGTCTCATCCAGAGCTGTTAGCCTGGTCCTCGGGCAGAGGCCTGAGCAAATGTGGAGGGTGTAAGGGAGTGACCGGCACAGCCCCGCAGCCATGGCAACAGCTGAGCCTGCCTGAGGGTGGGGCACTTCTAGTAAGAACTGCCTGGGAGGATGCTTGGAGAGGACAGGAAATACAAGGAAAGCAGTGGACAGAAGCCAGGTGGACAGGGAATGCAGATTCCTGACACCCACGGCAAGGACCTGGCAGTGACTGTGGACAGCACAGGCCACTCTAGCCGCCTCTGCCAGAAGTCACAGGTGGTTTCCTTTCTTCAGCTGGATTAACATTCTCCATCTCACAAGGACTCCACACAGAAAATTCTATCTTTTAAGTTTTATTATTTTCAAGCAAAATATGATGAGAATATATGTGGTGTGTCTGCCACATGTACAACAAAAGCCATGCCTAATAAAGTGTTATGGCCTTCCTTGCCCCATATGTCCTCCTGCACAGAAACTGGGACACTTTTCAGTCAGAGAGTGTGTGATTTGACCTATGTGGGGACTACCTCACTGAGCGTCTCCCCATCCGCCCCTTAAGAAAAGCAGCCACGGAACCTGACAACCCAATTACAAACAGTAAAGGACCCCCTCTTACATCATTACTGGCTGGGAGGAGGCCTGGAGGGGGGTGGGGGGAACACACGCTCTGGCAGACAGACTTTGGGAACTCTTCCTTCCTCCAGTGTGCACACGGGAGCATGTTTCTGAGCTTGAGCAGCTGTGCAAATGACCAGCTATTTCCTGTTTAAACAAAAGGATCAACGGATTTGAGGAAGGGGGCTTTTGAGAACTGTTTGCTACAGAAAGATGGTAAAAAGCCAGAGGTGGTGGATGATGACAAGGAAACAGCGTCTTCCAGACATAACAGGACAGGGCCATATGAACTCAGTATCTGTGACAGCATGCACAAGACCTTAGCAAGATCAAGAGGAGAAAGAGCCCCAGCGTGGGGAAGGAGGTGGGCATGTCGTTCCGGCCTGGCTGAGGAGCCTCTGCTGGAGGGAGGGTCAGCTTTCCTGGACAGGGTTTTCCACTCCACCGTAGGCCAGCCATGCTCCAGTGATGGACCCACACCGAGTGTAGACGAGGCACCAATGGGACTCCATGGGCTTTAAAACATACACAAAGAGGATACCCAAAATTGGGGGGTGGGAAGGGAGATGGGGGGGATCTGGGGAGAGAGGAAGGATGAGTAGGACCAAAATAAATGTTCTCAAAGAATAAAACCATGACTAAAGACTCCTCATTAATGAAGGGTGGCTCCTTTTCTGCCCTGGAACCTTCCTTAAGTCAGCAGCCTGGAGGTCATAGTCCCCTGCAAACCCAGTTTTAATGCTGAGCACAGTGCGTAAATATCCATCTGTGGTGCTGGCAAGCACAAGGCCAGAGCTGTGTAGATGGGGGATCGCAACTCCTTGCCTCACACTTCTGGAAGCAGGTGTTGATGGTCAAGGTGACCACCTGGCTCCTTCCCCCAAATGCCTCTCTCCTTGGCATGTAAATGGACTGCTCCAGTCCCGGCCCATCTTCACATCCGTCCCCTCTGCACACGCTGCCTCTATGACTGCATACCCTCTTTCTCGAAGGACCCCAGTCCTGGCAGACTCAGGCTTACCCTAAAGAGTTCACTTGAAGCTGCTTCCTCTCCAAGCCACTATTTGTAAATAAGGTCCTATTCTGAGATATCGAGGGTGGGGACCAAAACATGACCTTGGAGATAAAATGCTCGTCTTGGCTGCCCCCACCCAGGGAAATGCCAAGTACCACACTAAGCACTTCAGGTCAGTGGTTATCCAAGTGTGGTCCAGGAAGCCCCTGGGGTCCCAACGGCCCTCCAGAGGCTGCGTAGCTCAACATAATTTTCATAAAAACACAGTCTTCATACCAACATACAGTAGGTTTATCACTGCTGCTTTTAAGTGAATTCATGTCAAAGTTCAAAATGCCTGGCTGCATTTCTAACTCTACTAATGTCAACAGATGTAACTGACATAAACAATTATGCTTTAGATTCATCATTTTTAGGATTACAAGGGGTCCTGAGACCAATAGTCTGAGATCTACAATGTAGGGGATTTAATCAGGCCTGAAGTAACCCACAGTCTTACTGCAATGAAAGGTTTTATGAACCACACATTTTAGTAGTTGAGTGCCAGAAAATATTGGATTGAACTTAGTGTTGTGTTAGATTTATAACTTCATGACTTTAAATCTGAGAGTAAAGACCAGGCATTGTTGGGACTCTCAGAGGATAAGTGTTGCCTCCAAACCCTCTAACACTGGACAGAATCTATTGAAGAAGTGGGTTGTTCATCCTCTGCCATCTACAAAACACAATGCGTGCTTCTAGTGGAGACTTCTTGAATGGGGGGGGGTGTTTTGGCAAAATAGGAGGCCAGTGTGTCAAGAAGACCACAGAGCAAGGCTGGGAGACAGCTCAGTTGGTAAAGCGCCTGCCCTGCGAGTGTGAGGAGACAGCTCAGTCGGTAAAGCGCCTGCCCTGCGAGTGTGAGGAGACAGCTCAGTTGGTAAAGCACCTGCCCTGCAAGTGTGGGGAGACAGCTCAGTCGGTAAAGCACCTGCCCTGTGAGTGTGAGGAGACAGCTCAGTAGGTAAAGCACCTGCCCTGCGAGTGTGGGGAGACAGCTCAGAAGGTAAAGCACCTGCCCTGCGAGTGTGGGGAGACAGCTCAGAAGGTAAAGCACCTGCCCTGCGAGTGTGGGGAGACAGCTCAGTCGGTAAAGCACCTGCCCTGTGAGTGTGAGGAGACAGCTCAGTCAGTAAAGCACCTGCCCCACGAGTGTGAGGACTCGAGTTCCTTCCCCAGAACGTGTGTGATTGGGCCCATGTTTCTGGGCCCAGTTCCCAAGTCCTGGGCTGCCCATCTGGAGTTTGACTTCTACTCTGTACACAGTGTAGTAGACATGGTGTTCTCATCCTCCCACGCCCAGGCTCCATTTCTCACACACTTTCCATCCATAACCCTAATGAGATCATGAGCTAATAAATCTCTCTCCTAAGAAGCAGGGGTGTGTCCAAATAGAATGTTTCTCCAGTTAATCCACAGCAATTTCTCAAATGGTGAGAGATCTGAAGACTAGAATGAGACTTCTGGGTTAGTGTTTTAACATCTCACTTTGCTTGCCATCCCTATAAATGGCCTTTTCTATCCTCTGCCTCTTTGGGAAACCTGGAACTATAGGAAGTGGTGACCGAGTTAGTCAGATGAGAAGCCTAGACTCAACATGATTTGTTGTTCAGGGTAAGCTGGGTTTTGTTAATTACTCCAGACAGTTCTCTGTACAGAGAGGAGGTCAGAGATACTTGGAGAAGTGAAGCCCTTGAGTGAAAGAAGCCCACCTTGGAGATCACAGGCAGCACAGGTCCACCTGTGTGACATTCAGGACGATGAGGAACTGTGGAGACAGTGACAGCTCAGCAGCTGCTGCTCCCAGGGTCAAGGGAGGATGAAGAGGAGTTGCAGCAGTGGCACAGCTACTCTTCAGGCTTCAGGGGTGGCCCCAGACCCACACCACATCCAGCATTAAGGATGAAGGCTGATGTCAACTGTGTACACTGGGCACTGGGAGAAAATGGTAGGTCAGTGTGCCTTCATCAGCTGGAGCCAGTGAACCCTGGTGGGAGTGTGCACCGTGGGGAGGGCTGTGGGCAGGAACAGGAAGAATGTGGGAGTCTCTGCTCCGTTCTGCTGAGAACTTCAAACTTCTCAAACCTAACCATACCCTAACTGCCTGAACTTGGTTGAACACTACTGAATTTTCTGTGAATGTATCATCAATTTGATTCTATCACCACCCAATCAGAGAGAGGATGAAACCCAGAGATGGAACCCCTCCCTGTCTACTACATGCCTCTCTCAGGGGGATGAGGCACCTATGTTCTTTCTAAGGGTCCTGATGTTGAACACATAACTGAGGCCCACTCCCCAGCTCTGGAGAGCTATTATCATAGATGCTGTATCTTTGGGGACAAATGACAAGGGCATATCATCACTTGAGCTACTGCTTACATTTTATGTTTACATGCTAATGTCTCTAATCCAACGTTAGAGACATCAGTGTGATGCTGTGTAATATGGTGCAGATCATCACCCTCTCCTGAAATTAAATCCAAATTCCTGAAGGCCTGGGTGACCCAATAGTTCCCAGCCCATGGGAGACATAAATGGGCTAGAGATTGTCAATCTTATAGTCACTTCTAGACACCTTGAGCAACAAAGATAATTTCCAGTAACCACAAAGGAAGGCTAACCTGGAGGGGGAAGGCCTGCACTACTGTGACCTCCTGAAAAACCTTCTTCCTATTTTACATACTCAAGAACTTTGGTTGTGTCAGGACTCAGGACCAATGCTGTGGCATTTGGTGAGTCACAGACACACCTAAAGGTGTGACTTGCAACTAACCATCATACAGATTGGAGGAAGTGACCAGAGAATTTTCCTGAGGACAGCTGGCTACAGGATCTGCTTGAGTTACTGGAAGGTGGGTATGGCCTCCATAAGTGATTGTTGACCTTGAGCTGAACATGCAATATAAGAAAAATAACTTATTTTTGTTGGTTTTGACCACTGACATTTTAGGGCTATGAATTTCTGAAACATCCTGTCTGATAGGGGAAAATTATAAAAGCAGTTACACGTATGACAGACACATTCATGGTGATGACCTAAGTCCTCTGTCTTGGTCTATGGTTAACTTCTGAAAAGTGGTACTTTTGTGAGAGGATGACAGAAAACACTGAACTGCACAAGCTGGGGAGATGCCCAGTTGGTTACATTCCTGCTGAATTCAATACATGTAAACCCATGTTAAAAAATGGGGTATGGTGACTCATGCTTATAATTCCAGTGTGAGGAGATGGAGAAGATGGATCTGTGGCTCCTGGGTTGGCCAGACTACATCTTCATCTGGATGAGATACTACCTCATTGTCAGCAAAACGATATGATATGGTATGATATGATATGATATGATATGGTATGGTATGGTATGGTATGATATATATGATATGATATGATATGGTATGATATGATATGGTATGGTATGGTATGATGTGATATATGATATGATATGATATGATATGATATGATATGGTATGATATGGTATGGTATGGTATGGTATGATGTGATATATAATATGATATGGTATGGTATGATATGATATATGATATGATATGAGTATGGTATGGTATGGCAAATGAAAGCAGAAACATTATGCCCAGCCCAGTTCAAAAGCAAACACACATGCTGATACATGCACTTGGGGGATGAGCTGGCACCCCTGCTTCCTCCTCCCCAGCCCCAGATCACTGATATAGGATACAGTTGTCCAAACATCCTTTGGAAACCAAAGTGTGAAATCAGAAACAGGTTTTCAGGGTGCAGGTACATTACAGTAACCAGTTATGTGTGATGGGGCAGGACGCCCTTGGGTATGGAGGAAGGACGAAGAAAGAATCAGGAGGAAGTGTGTCAGGGACCAGGACATGGAACCCCAAAACCCACAAAGGAGGGTACTCTAGCTATGTACATGCTCCTGTCAAATCCCCCCTTGCAAAGGGTGGAGATTGGAGGACACCACAGATTCTTAGCACCTTGACTTTGAGAATTCCAATAACTAGTATTTGTATTTCAGGACCCCAAAGCACAAAGGCAATGTGAGGTCAAATCACATAATTAGCTTGTGAATTTCAATTGAAGTCTGAATACCAAAAATAAGTCAACTTTTCCAGCATAATGTAGACATTCGCCTCAGGCACAGAACATGTGCATGTGTGCCTTGAAGACTCTGTTTGTTTGCACTGTGGCCATTGTCCTCCCTGGACCTGAATGAGCCTCAGCCTTTCCTGCTTTGGCTTGTTTTCTTGTAGTGTCCCACTGCCCTTCATAGAGTGCCAAAAACCAGGGGCAGAGAGTGAAAAGCTCAAGGTCTGACTAGCACTTCAGGTAATGTCTGGACAGAGAGCAGAGGAGCCACTTCGGTGGAGCAAGGCCTCAGTTCCACACACCTGAACACCCCTCAGCACCCACTCGGACACTGAGGGGGCTCCTCAGTGGAAGACCTGCCTGCTTTTTCTGTCTCCCATTATAGGTTATACAATCAGTTCTCCTGAAGCTATGTGCATCAGACAAGCAAAGAGAAATTAGGGTTATTGTGGAACAGACACTAGGAACTTCTTTTCTTTTTTATTTATTACTTTTTTTCTTTATTTTTTATTTATTATTTCTTTATTTTTTATTTATTATTTTTTATTCTTTATTTATTATTTTTATTTTATGTGTATGTGTTACCTGCATGTATGTAAGTGCACCTGTGCCATGCAGTGCCCAAGGAGGTCGGGAAAGGGTGTTGGGTCTCCTGGAACTGGAGTTACAGATGGTTGTTAGCTGTCATGTGGGTGCTGGGATTCGAACCTGGGTCCTGGACAAGAGCAGACAGTGCTTTTAACTGATGAGGCAGGTAAGCAAGAGGGCAGCAAAGGCTCAGAGTTCCCGTCACACTATCCTGAGTTCCTAAGAAATTTTCTCCTTGGCAAGACTCAGATGACCTTGAAGACCTAACTGCCCCAACTACCACAGTTAACAAAGTTCAATACCAGACCAGAGATGGGAAAAGAACCGTTTCCACTTCCATTTGGTGAGTATAATCCATGGACAGACTTCACCACACATTCAAGATACAAATAAGCCAGCACCTCAGTGAAAGCAGCACCCACACTATGGAAGACCAGGCCTCCCGCCACCAGTCCAACTCAAGCATCGCTTCTAAGAGCCCTGAAGCTACCAAACAAGTCCCTGGGGTGCCCATGTCTGATCCCACTGAAAAGGCACTTCCAAGAAGGCTGGTTTCAGTCAGAGTCCAAGAACTATTACTGAAGTTCAACTTAAGTCTCCAAATTCCAGGCAACCTTGTTTCTAATATCATCTGGTCCCCCCACCCCATATCTCATTAATTCACTCCACAGAACTTCAGTGACTATTCTCTCCCTTCCTCTGTAACAAAATTTGAATATCTTTTTATAATAAAAATACTATGACGCTGAGGGCCTGTAATCCCAGATATCAGGAGGAGGTAGCAGAAGGATCTAGAGCTTGCCACCAGCCAGGGCTACATGGTAAGACCCAGATGCGAGGAACCAAGGGCTATGGCTACAACATAGTAGTAAAGCACAAAGCGCTTGGAAGGAGGGAGGGAGGGAGGGAGGGAGGGAGGGAGGGAGGGAGGGAGGGAGGGAGGGAGGGGGGGGGAAAAAAAAAAAAAAAAAGGGGAAAAGAGGGGAAGGAAAGTCTACCTAACCAAAAAAAAAATCAGTGTTTACCTCTCATTTTTAAGGCTTCTTAAGAATTCTCAAACCGTGGGTCTGGAAAGATGGCTCAGCAGTTAAGAGCGCTGGCTGCTCTTACACAGGACTTAAATTCAGTTCCCAACATCTACACAGCAGCTAATAACTGTCTGTAACTCTATTCTAGTTCCATATATTCTCATGCCTTCTTCAGGCTTCTGAGGACATTTAACACACATGGTGCACATACACAGATGTAAGCAAAACACTCAAACACACAAAATATTTTTTTAATTAAAAAAAGAATTCTCAGCTGGGCATGGTGGTGCACACCTTTAATCCCAGCACTTAGGAGGCAGAGGCCTGGGGCTCTCTGTGAGTTCAAGGCCAGCCTGGTCTACAAAGTGAGTTCCAGGACAGCTGTCTCAAAAATACTAAATAAATAAATAAATAAATAAATAAATAAATAAACAAATAAAGAAATTATCAGACCTTTAGATGGGAGTTCCATAGAAACAGCCACACAGGTTCTCAACTATCACTTACATGCGTGGGGCTCTAATGCTGAGGAACAGCTTGCTTTCCTAGAAGATGAGCACACATGTCGAGCCATATGAACTGTGCCTTGCTTTCTCCTAGAATCATGTCACTAATTGTTTTACTCTATTCCCTTTCTTTCCTTTAAGGCAATACTATTTTATGACAGCATAAATTCTTTTTCATTTTTATTTTCAAATAAACTGTTGTGTAATAAAATACACAGGCAGCTTTTAGGCCAATCTTGCTGTTACTCAGGTAAAAGAGTCCTAAGTGTGCAAGCTGACTGCTGATGTTAATGGGATGATGATGGAGAAGGACAGACAGCGTCTCCTGTTCACTCCGGTATGCAGCTCATGGTGCGTTCGCTCCTGTATGCAGCTCACAGTTTACATGCACTGTTTCATTTATTTCCGATATTACTGTTATTCATTACTGCTATTAATGCTTATCAGATTTATTACAGTCATTTCGTAAGGAACCTGTCTTTCTACTTTGATCATTTGCATGGTACGTGCTTGTCTAAAATGTGTACAGGATATTACATGCTCTTGTGGTATCAGTGTCTGTCACTGGCCAATGGGTAAGGCCTTGAGGGTAGAAACTGATTCATGTTTGGGTCTCTAGGGTCAACTATGCAGTTGCTAGATGCACACAGTAGGTTACTCAGCCTCTTGTGCTTCCATTTCTTTATCTATGAAATGGGTTTGATTATAATCATGTGCTCCACCCTGTCGTGTGCTTGTGTCTGTGTGTGGACTTGAGTGCAGGTGTCGGCAGAAGCTAGAAGAAGGCATCAGATCACCTGGAGCTGGAGTTCCAGGAGGCTGTGAGAAACATGACGTGGGTGGTGCTGAGCACCAAACAGCGGTTCTCTCCAAGAGCGGTGCGCACGCTGCACCTTGCGTGATGCCAGGTATATAACACAACTGTTGTGCTGTCACTTCCAGATGATGGAATTAAAGTTCATGGCAGTGAGAGACACTGTGAATGTGGTGACGACTGGCCAAAGGGACCCTCAAGGACTCTGTACATTGGTTCTGGCTCTGTCTATCTGCCAAGTTAAGGTGTAACATTTGCTTTTTTTCTGTCTTTTTGAGACAGGGTCTCCCTGTACCCCCAGTTGGCCTGGAACTCACTCTGTGGACCAGGCTGGCCTTGAACTCACAGAGATCCACCTGCTAGGATTAAAAAAGCCTTATGTGGCTTTACATGGCACACACATGTAACCCCAGCACTTGGGAGGCTGTCACAGGAAAACTGTTGCAATTTTGAGGCCAGCCTGGGCTATATAATGAGT
The DNA here is from genome assembly GCA_009823505.1 of Rhizomys pruinosus. Lineage (NCBI taxonomy): Eukaryota > Metazoa > Chordata > Mammalia > Rodentia > Spalacidae > Rhizomys > Rhizomys pruinosus. The sequence continues at coordinate 306,837 of VZQC01009198.1, forward strand.
ACAAAATGAAACAGACCTGACTTTCAACATATAAAAATAGCATACGAAAAGCAGAATCAACTTTTTAACCAGTTAATAATTCTATTTTATTTATTTTTCTAATTTCTAATTAAAATTGCCATATAGGAATTGCAGAAAAAACTACACATGTTTTGAGTTGAAATAAGAAACAAACCAAAAGGCCAACATGGAAAGGGGCTTGTGCATCCTTCATGGGGCCTGACCACAAGCCATGGAGAGCCAGGCCGACTCAGCACTTCTGTTCATCCTGCAGAATTCAAAGCTGTCTCTCTACCCGCCAGGCAGGCTTCATGACACTGCTGTCTGGTTTACACATGTCTTATACTTAGTTTGCCTCAGAAGCTGCAGCAAAGGGCATCTGGACACTGGAGAAGGTGGAAAAACATGCTCATTCACAGATTAAGTTAGATGACATGGCTTGGTGATTAAAAGAGATAAACAGTCCTGTTGCTTGATTTAAATATTAACATAAGCAAAACAAAGGAAGCTTTTTTAAAAATATAGAGATTTTACCAGGCATGGTTAAGCCCATTTTTTTTAATAAAGTTTTTTTTTAATTATTATTTTTATATGTATGAGTGTAGTGTCCTATGTGCATGTAGGTTTGTGCACCCGTGTCGTGCAATGTTGCAGAGGTCAGAAGAGGGCATCAGAGTCCCCTGGAACTGGAGTTAAAGACGGTGCTTAGCTACCATGTGGGTGATGGGAATTGAATCCAGGTCCTCTGCAAGAGCAGTCGATGCTCTTAACCACTAAGCAATCTCTCTAGCCCTGGTTAAGCCCCCTTTTAATCCTAGTATTTGGGAGGCTTGAGGTAGGCAGATCTCTGTGAGTTAAGGTCAGCCTGGTCTACACTGGGAGTTCAAGGCTAGCCGGGCCTACCTAGTGAGAGAACCTGTATCAGAAAAACAACAGTACCAACAACAAAAATAAAGATTTCTAGGCTAGAAAAAAGATGCTCAGTTGAAGTGCTTGCTACACAAGCATGAAGACCTGCACTCACACCAAAATCCAGGCATCTTGACATTCACTTGTAACCCCAGTGTTAGGTAGACAGAGGCAGGCGGATCCTGAAGTTTCATGTGCCAGCCAGCCTCGCTAACTTGGTAAACCCCAGAGCAGTGAGAAACCCTGCCTCAAAAACAATGAGAATGGTACCTGAGGAGAGATGCCCAAGGTTGTTGACTGGACACACACACACACACACACACACACACACGCATACATGCACACACGCACAAATGCACACACGCACACACACACGCACATGTATGCATGCACACACGTGTGCACCCACACACGCACACATGCACACACACGAACACACATGCACATACATGGACACACACATATGCATACATGCACACACGCATGCACGCACACGCACACACCGCACACACACACACACTCTGCTGGGTTCTTAACCAGTGGCAAAAGCATCTCTTCTCCCAAGGAGGAAGGTGTGTGGGAATATGGAGTATGATTCAGGTTGTCTCAAGTAATGGTGTTCTGATGCTGGGGGGGGGATGACACAGAGCTGAAAGCACCTTCAAGGGTGGTCTCCACCCACATGGCTGTGGATGACAGTCCCCAGCCCTCCTGTTGAGGACAGCAATGCTTACAGAGCTCACCAGGAAATGGCCACACTAGAAATGTTTAAAACCAGAGTCTCCATTCTTTCTGGGTCATGTCCAGTTATATCAGCATTTAAGTTCACCCCTTCTCTATTTTCCCAAGTCCCCTGCCACAAACAGTGGACATCAAACCTAACTGCAAAGAGACAGCAGGATTACTCAATGACCATATCCTCAGTAGCTTTCTACAGGAAAAAAACAATTTTCTGTCATCGTTTGATTGTACTGGCTTAATTTCCACTTACCTGAACTTACCCAATTAAGACAGAAAGTCATGGGCACGTAACTTATTAGTGTAGGAGACAGCAATTGGTTAGAGAGGTGACCTGCCTTCAGATTTAAAAGGTACACCTCGCAAATGCACAACAGATGGCTGGGCCCTCCCTCTTTAGCCTTCCCCTCCATTTATTTCCTCCCTCTCATCTAGCTTCATTTCACTGAATAGATACGTGTATGATCCATACATTGTACAATGGACTTGAGTGAACATATTGTCATTCATTTATTTGACCTTTTGGCTTTCAAAATGCAAAACCAGCATCAGAGTGTAAAGCTCATTAGGACAGAGACAGTGTCCCCAGAATGTGAAGCGACTCTCAGAACTCACCAAACGTGGAATATCTGTGGAATGGATGAGTAAATGAACTGAAGGAGGGATGGAAGGAGGGAGGGACACCCCACTAGCCATGCCTTACAGCTTAGTAAACACTCTGTAACTATTATCTCAACTGAGCTTCCTGACTGTACACATAACATACAAGACGATGAACAGACCATGTTCATCAGTGCAGAAGCAAAGCTACGAGCGGTGTCCGCACAGCTGGCTGCAGACTTGTATCTGTCCTCTGGGGTGCTCTAACTCCCCTAAGGAATCACAGCATCATAGCAGCAAAGCCGGTGGGTCTTCCAGAAGGTGTGAGTACTGCACACTGCAGCTGAATTCATCACACGGTGCAGAGCAACCCAGAGTGGCCCTAGTTCTAGGATGTGGTCTCAGAGCCCTGAGGGTGAGAAGGGAAAAGCATTCTGCATCTGCAAATCCCCGCACGTGGGGAGAAGAGTCAATACTGAGGCTGAGCTGGCTTCTCTCTTCCACAATCTTAGGAAAAGGAAATGATTGCACAAGAGCCATCCATGCACCTTGACCTCTGACCTGCCCAGTCTCAGTTTGCCTGCTGAGCGCTCAGGGGACACCTTGTGGGACTTTCCTGTTTTTCTACTCTGAGGACCCCCAGTACAAAAGGAAACGAGTCTGGCAGCCCATGTCCACACCTGCTCCTGGGCCCTGTTTTGCAGACAATCTTTGCACCTGCACTCGGTCCCTACTACAGATCCAGCATGAGCAAGAAGCACAGCTCAGAACCCACACACCATACCTGAGTACAGCCTTCAGAGGAAGCACAGCAAGCCTCCTCCACAATACAGTGTACAAGAACGTATGGGGGCCCTTCCACTGCCCCAGCTTACCTCATGATCTTATGTTATACCAGTGTGGAACTAAAATGTGGTCAGTAGAAACTATACTTGGAGGTTTGCACTGTTAACCTCTCCAAGCCCAGTACCATGTAGAAGCAACCTCTCTCTCAAGGACGGTGGGCAGTAGCAGAGAGCCACAGCTCCCAAACAGCCTCAGGACTATGTAGGTGACCAGCTCAGCCTCTTCAGGGAGCTGTGTCACTAAGCCATGCTTTGGGGTAGGCTGTGTAATAGGCAGAATGTTTTAAACCTGCATTTTCAATGTAGGATGGAGTTACTGATACATTGCTCTGATACAAACAGAAAAGCTCCTAGTGGCCAAAGTGGAGCAATAAAATAAATCAGGATAGTAGTACTAGGTTAAGACACAAAGACTAATGTGTGTGTGTGTGTGTGTACACACACGTGTGTGTGTGTGTGTGTGTGTCCGTCCATATCTGTGTGGGGGCCGAGAGTATACATGTGGGTGAAAAAGATTGAAAATTGACTTTTCCAGTCTTTCTCAATTGCTTCTCAATATTTTTCAGATAGGGTCTCACTGAGACTTCAGCTCCCTGATTGGCTAGCCTGGCTGGCCAGCAAGACTCAGCAATCTTCTTGTTTCCTCTCACCAGGGCTGGCTTTTAACACAGGTCTGGGGATTCAAACTCTAGTCATCATGTTCGTGTGACAATTATTTTACCAACCAAGCCATCGCCTCAGCCCCAAGAGAGCTCTTCTTTATGAAAGAATCCAAAATAAATGCAAAAGAATGAGGGGCAGGGAGGCTGGGGAGATGGCTCAGTGGTTAAGAGCAGTGGCTGCCCATGCAGAGGACCTGGGGTTGGTTCCCAGCACCCACATGGTAACTAACAACAATCTGTAACTCCAGTTCCAGGGGATCCAACACCCTCTCTGACCTCTGCAGGCATTGTCCTCATGGATGCACTTATATATAAGCATGCAATACACCCATACACATAAAAAATTAGATTGTTTAAAGAATGAGGGAGATTAGGAGCTGCTATCAGAATACCTCACCCCTAATTGCTATAACCATGATCTACTAAGGAATCCTGAAGCTGATGGGGCTGCAGTAAAGAGACAGTGCATGTGGGAACCTTCCAACCTTCTCCCTCCGATACTTACAGAATAGTATTGGTTTGTTTGGTGCATCTACAATTTGTTTGATATATGGATCTTAGCCCCCTTCCCCTGAGTATGGGCACAATTAGTCACTTCCAAGGAAAAGAAAATCACAGAAAGGAGGGAAAGCCTTACGTTTGTTGGGGAGAAAACTGGCAGGTGCCACCTTAGTCAAGCCATGAGGTCAAATGGCCAGCTATCACACAGGCTGACATCCTGAGTCCCTTGATAAGACACAAGATAGACAGGTCCCCTCTGAGACACTCTTCCTTAGAAACTAACTTCTGTTTAAGCATGAGAATGCCCCAGGGACGGACATTCCAGAGTCTCTGGAGATAAGGAAAGAGTAAAAGGGTGTCACAAGTTAGGGAGACCAGGGAGCCAATGTGATGCCTGGATCCAAGGGAGGACAGCAGTGGGAAGCCAGGGAAAGTGTCCTTCATTCAGAAACAGAGGTGCTGGTGTTCTCTGTAGAGTCTCACGTTGTAAATCCTTCCAGTCTTGCAGGACATGTGGTCCCCTTTGAATTCCCTTTGGATTGGCTTTGCCATGGTAACCAAAGCCACCATGTGGCTATGTTCCAACAAAGCCATTTTCATAGGCACAGGCTAGAACTGGCCTAAGAGCCCAGTCTCCTAACTTCCTAACTCCGATAGTAATTCTGAACCAATGCTATTTCTTGGTTTTGATCACAGGATCCTGGTTTTGTAAGACACTAACACAGATGGAGCTCTGCAGGGTGAAGGAACTCCCTGAGAGATCTCTGTAATAGTCTTATACATTTGAAATTATTTTCCCCAAATCAGATTAAAAAATGGAGAAGCAAGAATTTGGTGGCTGCATGCCATCTTTGGATGCCTTCTGTTCTTCCTCTGTGTATCTGGTGACTAGACGTATTCAAGATGTGCCCATGTGTTAAGACAATGGCCCGTCATTCCAGCCCAGCTCACGAATAACATTCCTACCCATCTATCACATGACGATGGAAGCTACTGTAGGTTACAGTTCCTCAGAACAGGGGTTTGCCAAGCCTCACAACAGATCCCTACAAGAGCTCACAGATGCGCCCTTGACCATGCGTGTCATCTCCAGACTGTGACCCTCCTGCCCCAGTGGTGTCTCTTTTCATAAAAATAGTTGGATAGATTCCACTGAAACCCATGTTCCCTTCTTTCAAGCATCCTAGAAAAGGGCTGGAGGGATGGCTCAGGAGGGAAAGCACTTGCATTGGAAGGACAAAAACACAAGTTCCATCCTGGGCTTGTGATCCTGGTGCTGGGATGGCAGAGACAGGTGACTCTCTGGGGTTTCCAGGCCAGCCAGAATAGCCTCACTGAAGAGTTTCTGATCAGTGAGACTGTCTCAAAAAAGAAAAAAAAAAAAAAAAAAAAAAAAAAAAAACAAAAAAAAAAAAAGGAGGATGAGGAGTGACTCCCAAGGTTGTCCTGTGGCCTCTGTACACAGGTACACACACACACACACACACACACACACACACACACACACACACACTCCAAGAAAAGCAAAACTGAATGTATCCTCACCTTCTCCGAAGATCTCATGGAAAGGAGAACTGAGAACAGCTCTACCAGGGTAAGGGTAGAAAGACCAGGTCTGCTGTTCACATCTCTGGCACTCACCTTTCAGAGAATACTCAGACGTGGAGCCCTTCCTTCAAGCTCATTCCTAGGCAGACACTCAGTCCACACAGTCTGATAGAGCAGGGGCAGGCCTTAGAGCCTGAGAGACCCTTACAAGTTGGAGAAGCCTCAACGTAGCCAACAGTTCCCAGTGACATGCACCTGCACATGACCCATGGGCTTACATCATGTGGACCTGTCTGCTGTAGTTTAGCTTAATAAAGGCCACACTAGGGAAGCTTCACAATGTCCCTCTGCAGGTCAGTGACAAAGTCAGGCTTGTGTTGAAGAAACAGTACACCAAAAGTAAAGTTGGGTTTGCCAAATGGAAATCTAACATTTCCCTTCAGGAATAGGAAGAGCAGTGCAAATCCTACATGCCTGAGGCAGCTTGCCCTTCCCTGAAGACCTACTATGTGGGGTGGCACAGAGGGTAGCGCTGGTTCTTCTTTTTGGTGAGGACACAGATCCCGAGCACTGATCCTGGGTCATTCCTGAGTCCTGGGCTTGAAGATTCCAGGAAGCTACAGGCTGACCTCGGCCTGCTGAACTGAGTGAGGAGGACGCAGTTCCTACTTAGATTCCCAAAGGAGTTTCTCACCGCAAGGCCACTGAGTGAGGCTGAGACACAGCAAAGTCCTTCCAGGAGACTGGGTGGCTTCAGCCCGCCCAATCAGTCTGCCCGGCAGCCCTCCATCCTCCTTGGCTAGCCATTGTTCCTGGGTTTTCCATCTCTCCATGACCTCCATGCAATTCTCCTACATGGCCATTTTTGGTTTTAAAGAGATCATTACTTACAACCAGACAGTGGTGAGGTAGTGATGACTCAAGCCTAATCCCACCTTGACATGTGGGAAACTGACTCAAGTCTGGGCCTTGTGCAGAGGAGGCAGCCTCGTGGCCAGAGAACAATCAGGAGAAGAAAACTATTTTTCAAAGAAACTGGTTAAGGATGGTATAATTTTGTGAAATAATATGACATGTAAACTTACCATTTAGCTATCGTTTTAAGTTCTGCCTTTAACAAGTTAGTATGTTTGGAACTAAACAGGAATGTATATTTATATTCTATACGTAATCTATTATATAATGTGAATATATATGAAAGCTCAATTGTGTAAATCTTCAGTTAGATATATTATATATATATATATACATATATATATATATATATATAACGCACGCGGAACTTGTAATGAATGAAGACAGCTGATTTTTTCCTAGGCTGGCATGAGTGGAAATAAAGAGGCTGGCTAAAAGTTTACTCACAAGGAAATCTATCTCACAAGAAGCCGTTCCTTCCCAGAAAAGGTAGTGGAATCTGGGAGAGGCAATTGTGGCCCATGCATGAGTCACTGTAAGGGCCAAGATGCTTTGTGGACCTCTGACTCCACCAACAGAAACGCCCGGTCTGAGCACTTCCTGCAGGTGCTCCCCCCTCCCCCTCCTCAAAGTACTTCTAGTTTGTATACTTCCTAGAAGGATTCTCAGAAAGGAAATGGCGACTCTCCCTCAGTAGAGAGGCCAAGCGAGAGAGGCTGAGAGGAGCAGGCACCCTGGGTGTCTGGTGTCTGGAGGCCACATGGCTCTTTACATCAACAGAGTAATGTTGTCCTCATCTGGATTTGTGTGGCGTGATAACTGCCTGTGCGCCCCTCGGGGGCCCGTCATCCTAGGTAGCTCTGAGTGACACAATGCCTCAGAGACCAGAAGAAATGTGGCTCCAAGGCCTCAGCCCTGCAGCCCTCCTCGCAGGTCTTCCCCAGTGGGGCTGAGGAGGCAGCTCCGTGGGAAAGAGCACTTACTTCAGAAGCATGAGAACTAGACCTCAGCACCCACTGCAAAGCTGGGTGTGGTCACATGTGAACTAGAGCTGCCAAGCTCAATGAGACATGCCATCTCAAGTGAATAAAGGGGTTGAGTGACAGACCTGGATATTTGAAGTAGCCCTTCGGACCTTCAGCCGTACGTGCATCTCCACATGTATGCATATATGCCACAAACACACACACACACACACACACACGCATGCACGCACACGCATTCACAATCTCCTCAGACCACATGGTGCCTTGTGGGACACACAACCCATGTCTCTGACAATGTCACTGGAAATAAGATTCCTGCCTTTTCAGAAGGTCATGATTATATATTGTCTTGTTTACAGAATATAGAAACTCAAGCATCTGGGGGGAGGGCAGGCACACATGCTAAGTCTGTGTCCAGCAGAGTGTCTCTTGGCTGGGCCGGAATTCATCACGCTTTGCTCAGAGAAACAGATCTAAGTAAAGGAAACATGCAAACAATGCAGGGCTTTCGTCATCATAACAGCTCACTCTGATAACACAGGCACCATGTAGCTGCCTCCCTGAGAAGCGTGAATCAACGCCAGGCTCACATGCTGGCCTTTTCTTTGTTAATTTTTTTATTATTTTTATTTTATGTGTATGAGTATATTGCCTGTGTGTATATAAGTGCATGCACCCATGTCCTGTAATGCCCATGGAGGTCAGAAGAGAGCATCAGATGCCCTGGAACTGGAGTTACAACTGGGTTTTAACCACTATGTACATGCTGGGAACCGAACCCTGATCCCTTGCAAGAGCAGCCAGTGCTCTTAACTGCTGAGCCATCTCTCCATCCCCACATTGGCCTTTTAAGGAGCTACAACAATGCCCATTTTAAAGATGAAGAAACTGAGGCTTCAGAAATCAAGTAAGAAGCTTGGAGCTTATGGCCAGCAGGCATCAGCATTCTAGCCCAGCTGCCTGGTTCGGGAGTACATGTTTGTAACCAATGGAGACAGAACACAAAGAGACCCCACGGCTGAAGGAATGCAAAACCACATCACAGTACAGGAAACCCAAGAATCTAGACAGCCAGCACAGCCCCGAGTCAGCCAGTTCAGGATGCGAGCCTAGAATAATTTAATTTTCCTTTATTCCTTTGATTCTGGTCTCCTGTAAAAGCCATCTCCATTTCTCTGGTACCCCACAGCTAGTGTACATTCCTTAACCTTTTAATACCTAATGGGGAGGGGACCCAAATGGTAAGGTGGTATGTGTCTACAGCCAAAGCAGAGAGACCCTTCGGCAGGGCACTTGGTTCTTCTGTTTCTTCTGAGTGGACAGTATCTCCAGACACCCAGACCTGTAGCTACCCCAGGGCCTTAGCATATGCTGCTCCGCTGTATGCCTGCCCACCAGTCCTCTTTGACCACCTTGTCTACACTGGAGCCCCTGGCCCCTTCCCAAGACCTCTGCTTTCCTGCTGCATCCCACCTTGATTTGCCTGGATTCCGACTGCCCCTTTCCCATCTCCCTTGGACAGAGAGCACACGTGGCCTGGCTGTTACCCCATATAGCCCCAGCTGCTGGTGGAGTGTGGAACTCCATTGCTAATAAATGAGTTGATTCACAAACACACCAAATCCCAGAACCATTTGCCATGTTCTTGGAAAGACTTCTTGAGGTAAATGAAAGACTGAAGAAGCTACCGATTGTAAAAAGCAAATGAACAAAAATCCAGTCTCTGATTTTTAGGCAAATACATTATCATGATGTATATGAAGTCTATGAGATGAAACAGAAGTCTGGAGTGTCCACAGGAGCTCACTGAAAGAGCTGCCCAGCAGGTTTGTGCTGCCCAGCAGGTGCGTGATGCCCAGCAGGAGACAGTGCCTAAAGCACCCTGCCTCGAGCCATCAGCTGAAGTCCTCCCAGCCTCACCTCCCAGTCCTGACAATGGTGCATGGTGGACAAGCTCTGTCCCACCTAGGCAGCATCCTAAGGAATGAAACCTCTCACTCACTGTATGACTGAAAATCTTGAAGCCAACAACACGAAGCGTGGCTCCGTGTCCCAGGAAGGACCCCACAGGGAGATAAGGGCTGCCTGGCCAACTTGTCACCAGGCACATTGGGTCAAGTGCTCCAGTTGTCTCTGCTATTTGTGAGTCTCGGCCTTCCCAATGAGGCCGAAATGTATTCTCCTAAAGATGTTCCCTGAGATAGGACAGTGCCTTGCATTGTTCCCTACGCACCAGTGCTCCTGTCTCAGAGATCCACCCTCCTCTTAACGGCTGATGACAGCTCCAATGGCTGGGCAGAAATCAGTTGAAGGAAAGGGAAGTCATGTCGGAAATGAGATTAATCTTGTAACGAGTGTTCGGCCCTGATAACCCATCTGGGCACAGAAGTGCTTAAACTGGAGAGCAATTAACCTTCACCCAGCAAGCTCTGTCCAACCGTTATAAACATTAAAGAGACAGAAACCTTCCCCCTCTCCATGTAGACTAAACAACCAGATTTGAATTCCACGTCAACGGCCCCTTCACAGATGTGCATCAACCACCAAGTTTGGGGGGAAGGCTCTGTTGACCACCCAGGTAACCTCTGATCTTGGCTTCAGTAAACTGAGGTCATGAGCACAAAATCCTTCCTGGGATGTCGGGACGTGAACCCCCAGCTTTAGGAGAGAAGGGCATAGCTGTTCCAATACAGGTCCCCATGTCTACCATAGGAAGGCAACTTGAGGCTTTCATCCTGCCTACTCACTGAGAGAGAGAGACAGAGAGAGAGAGAGAGAGAGAGAGAGAGAGAGAGAGAGAGAGAGAGAATCAGCTGCTTGGTTTGTTTGTTTTCTTAAGTCTTATTGGCTTTATGAACAGAGAAGCTGTAACATCACCTTTGTCAGTGTACACAGTAAGGATGAGCTAGCCAGGGGCGTCCCTGGGAAATACTGAAGGTTGGGGGATCTGTGAGAGAGCCTTCATTAAAAATAACCTCTGCAGACCCAAAGAGCCACATCTGGGGTCGTGTATTTTATTGCAGGGGCAGCAACTTTCTTTTTTTAATTACTTCTTTATTTTTTTTTTCATTTTTTAACAATAAGTAATAATTTATGAGTACAAGCATCTTTCATGTAAAACCAATTTGCAAGCAGTTGTGCCCAAACCCACACAGCCCAAGGGTCCCACCATCCAGCTGGGGGAGCTTGTATGTTCAATCAAGTTGATCAAATAAGTGTCCAGACTAAATTGCTGTAGTTTCACCATTCACCCCAACTTTGTTTAGCACTAGTTTATATTAAGCCACTAGGTTATGCTGTTGTAGTTGCTATTTACGGTGAACAGGTAGACCTCACAGCATGGAGACAAGCCATACATTAGGCAAGAAAAAATATCAAAGCATGTATACTAAACTACACAGGCTGCAGGTGCTCTATGTAACCAGGCTGCTTCCAACTTGTCCCCCCCTCCCCACCCCAGGCTCTAATCTAGTTATCCTAATGGCTTAAGACTGCCTCAAAATAGCCAGAGAATGCTTATCTACACCCAGTGGGTAACAATGCAGCCTTCAAGGCGTCATGGGTATGTTTGCACAGGGCCAAGCATGTTTCCATGCTTACCTCACTCAAGCTGCTCTCTAGACCAGGCCAACAACAGGATTCAAACATGGTATGGTACTGCCTGTGTGTCACATAGAGACAATATCATGGCCTGAGGCAGGCACCTTGGCAACAGGGGCTGGCTCATGCTGAACTCTGCTTTTCCCTAACGGCCAGCACAAGAGGCCTGAAAAGACTTGTTCTCTAATTCCAGTGACTTGATTTACCACTAAATTATATGCACACGGCGATTCCTGTATGTGACCCCACACACACACTCATCACTCTGCCAGCCCCTGGTGCTTTGGAGAGATGGGCGGGGCATGTGAGTGCAACAGCTTTTCATCTTGCATCAACTGCTGTAGCACACAGACTATGTGATGTGAGTCCACCACCTTTTCTTAATCTAAATATGTATTTCTTGCCCAAGATAATCTTTTGGAGCCTTCACTGTTAGTGGCGAGATAAAGTTTTTACTCAAAAATTATTTTATGAGACAACATTTTAACATTGCAGGGCAGTTCACGTCTCCAGACTCAAAAATTCTATGTGTGAATCTTCAACAAGTCTCAGACAGAAGACCAAAAATGAAAGAATATTGCCTAGGAATATGGGGGCCCATTGTTATGAGTTCAATCTTTAGACTGACAACACTGGACTTGAAGATTCCTGAAGAATGATTTAATGGGTGAACAGCACCTTCGCCCACCCAGGTGGGCAGGGCACACACGACCTGTGGTGATTGGCTGAGTGGTGCCCCCATGCTTCTGAGGAGCACTGCATCTGTCCTGAGCTTCTCTAAGCTTCTCTAAGTCACGTGAGGAGATAAAATAAACCACAGCACCGCTCTCGGTATCTTGTGAAACTGCACTGGCTGCCAAGGGGATGCTCTGCCCTGCAGTGATTTTGTTTTGATTATCACCACAGGTTTTGATTATCACCACAGGATTTAACGCTGTAATGGTGGGGCAGGGTTATTATAAAGCTTCTTTTCCCCCCAATAAAATGAATACAGGTTCCCGCTTTCCACACTGTTTATACCAAAGTGACTTGTGCAGAATTCTAAAGACCCCTGGCATGTGTGCTCCACCTATTAAGGACAGTCAGTGACCTGAGCTCTGCTCTTACAACTAGGAAACTACCTGCAGGACCCCTGGGACCTTCCTTATCTCCTCCCCACAGGTGTGGCTGAACACCTGGAATCTGGGAATACAGTCTATTTAGAGGTTGGGTCTGGCCAATGTAACAAATGATGCAGTGAGATCCCACTAGTTCAAAGTAGCTCCTGCATTCAGCAAGAACATTCCTCCTCCTCCTCCTCCTCCTCCTCCTCCTCCTCCTCCTCCTCCTCTTCCTCCTCCTCCTCTTCTTCTTCTTCTTCTTTTTAATGGAGAGTTTAATTTTATTATAACACCAGGCCAATTCATCTTGGGAGGAGTGTGGCCCCAAGGTGTGGGCTACAGGGTAATTTATAAGTACAACAGCCAATCAGAGCTTAGCATCACAATTAAAGTTACCAATCAAGGGGAAACACGCAAAGCAAGCAAATCATTCCTAGAATGACTAAGGGAAAATGGCTTAATGGTATCTGAGAACACTGTCCCTGAGTTTTTAATATCCTCCACTTCATTTCCCCCTCTTGTTATGTGGCCTTCAAATCCTTGAAGGAAGTTCACAAGAGTCAACCACAGCTGGTGTTTTCAAGATGGAATGATCTCTGCTAGGGGGGTTGTATTGGGTCCTTAGTACCATGATTTTAATGGAATTTACCTACTGGTCAATAAATCTGACAAGTGAGTTAAGGATACATGGGCCACAAACCAGAGCAACCAGAAGGATAAGTCCACTGGCAGATCCAGGAAGTCCTCAGCTCTCAGCCAAGAAAGAAACTGGCTCTTTGGGGGTGTGCTAGATAGCTTTAGTGTCAACTTGACTCACCAGGGTTGAGGGAGCCTCAATTGGGTAATTGGCTCCACTGGACTGGCCTATTGCCTTGATTGTTGAGCAATGTGGGAGGGCCCAACCCACTATGGGTGGTGCCACCCCCAGGCAGGTCCTTGTGTACGTAAGGCAGAACAGGACACAGAGAGGTGGCTGTGCAAGGTGAGGCAGAGATCAGAGTGAGGAGGACCACAAGAAGCCAGGGGAGATTTGTGGTGCCCATTCCCCGCAGAACCTCAGCAAGGAGCCTACCCAAGCCTCAGCTAGGGACTGCTCTCCTTAACTGGGACCGAATAACAATCAGATGTTTGAAACTTGATGGTGGTGGTGGCGGTAAATTAAGTCAGAGTTGCCCTGGGTAAACAATACCCTACCTATGACTGCATGTGTGATATACATGTATATATGCGTGTGATATGTATGTGTGTGATATATATGTGTGCACATGTGTAATATATATGTGTTATATGCATGTGCATGTGTGTGATATGTGTGTGATATATGAATATATGCATGTGATATATGTATATATGTGTGTGATATATATGTGTGTGATCATCTACATATATATATGTGTGTGTGATTATGTATATATGTGTGTATGTGTGTGTGATCTTCATGCATTCAGTAATATTTATGGACAACACTCAAGTCAATAACCACTCTCCCATGTTCATATAATTAAGTGTAGGGAGTTTAAAAAGACACAAGCATAAAAGTAGAGGGACTTGTCAGGAAAAAGGGGCTCAGTAGGAGAGGGGTATAAGACAGAATCATGGGGGCTATGGTCAACATACATCATATATGTATGGAATTATGAAGGAATATTTTTTATTTCATTTGCTTGTTTTTATTTTATGTATGAGTGTTTTGCCTGCAAGTGCCACCATACGTGTGTAAATCCTACAAAGGCCAGAAGAAGGAGTCAGATCCCAGGAACTGGAGGTATAGATGGTTGTTAACTGCCATGCGGGTACTGGGACCTGAATTTGGGTCCTCTGTAAGAGTAGATAGCCAGTGGTTTTAACCATTGAGCCACCTCTCCAGCCCGTGAAAGAATAAGTAAATTTTAAGAGCAATATTAGCCTCGATGGAAACCAGATAAAGTGTAATTGGATCCTTCTGTATTTTTCCTTAAAACTACATGTAAACATATCATTACCTTAGAACAAAGCCTACACAAAACTTGATCGCGACGACAAGTTTCATGAAAGAATACACTTCATCCCTTTCTACATATATTGTAGCCCATGAAGCTCACCAAGTTAAATAACGTGCTTGCAGACTTTGCAATTTCAGGAGGTAATCCAGTTTTATTTTCTAGCTTTGATCAGCCAGTTATCAGCTGTTATTAAAATTCATCTTTCTTTATTATTGGGTGGATTATTTTGCAGTTAAGCACAACAAATTACTCATCCTGCCAATAAGGATGCCCTCTCACATCATTTCAATTATCTATGGAGTTTCTATGAAAGTACAAAACTTCACCCTGGCAGACTCCAATTGATAGAGAAACCTGTGAGTTGAGCCAGCACCTGGCTACCCATACACATGGTTACAAGATTAAATTACAGTCATTGGCGCTTCAAAGGAGCACCCGCAGTGACAAAGAAGAAACAAACATCTACTTTTCATTAATTCACAGCCAAAAAGGCTTAGCTACTAGTGTAACAGATGAACACTCAAATGACCTGCTATGGATCCTGAATAAATACTGGTACAGGGAGCCACTCAACGAAAGCGAAAGTGCTGCCACATCAGAAAGAGGACCTGGGAAGGAAGTCCTGCTCGGAGCAGCCTGGGAACTGCTTCTAACTTTCCAGTGGAAACATTTCCATGGACAGCACCATTCACCAGGAAAGCATCCCCACATGTTCAATGCCCAGCTAGGCTCTAGGTGGCCCTAGGATTAGGCCAACATCCCATACATGTACACAGGACCTTGGAAAGATTTTTTTCCCTTCCCCAAAGAAAACATAAAAATGGCCAACAGATATACCAAAAGGTGTTGAGTATCACTGATCATGGAACTCAAACTAAAGCAGCAGTGAGATATCACTTCACACCTGCCCCATGCCTAGCACCTAAAGGACAGGAAGAGGTATAGGTGGGAGTGTTGGCAGGAAAACAGAATAGAGTGGACATCATAGAGGTTCCTAAAGACACATGACTACCATATGTCCAGGAATTCCTGTATATACCCAAAGGAAACGCAGTCTGCACTGGCTAAAGGTAGCAATGCCTCTGCTCACTGCAACCCTTCACAAGTTGGAGAATCAACCTCAATGGATAAAGAAACTGCCATCTGCAGAACAGTATTCATCTTTGATAAAGGAGATTCTAGGAGCTGGAGAGATGCCTCAGTGGTTAAGAGCGCTGACTGCCCTTGTAGAGGACCTGGGTTGGATCCCCAGCACCTACATGGTGGGTAAGAACCATCCTTAACTCTTAATTTTAAGAGAATCCAATGCCCTTCCTCTGACCTCCACAGCACTGCACGACACGGGTGCACTCACACGCACGCCAGCAATACACTCATACACAAATAATAAATAAAATACTTTAGAAAACAGAGAAGGAGGAGATTCTGACCTGGGGATGTGGCTCAGTTCACAGAACACTTTGCACTGTGTTTGATACCCTGGGTTCATTCCTCAGTACTGAATAAACTGGGCATAGTGCACATACCTATAATCTCCACAAGCAGGGGCTGGAAGCAGAAGGAGCAGCAGCTAGATTTGGGCCAGCCTGGACTACACGGAATGAGAGAGAGAGAGAGAGAGAGAGAGAGAGAGAGAGAGAGAGAGGCTGAGACTGATTATCATTTAACATTTATGTAGAGGAACCTCCTCAAGGGCAGTACACTCATGGTAAATTTGGGGTGCTCTTGCCCACAACACATAATGAGTAACTACAGGAGTACTACAGGAGACACTGGCTATGCCAGCTTGCTAAGTACAGAGGCTTTATCACTATCGATGTGCACACAAAGACTCACAGACCCTAGATGTATACGATAAAAATTTAAAATAATGGCAATTCATCACTCAAACCATTTTTTTGGTCTTTTTGAGACAGGGTCGCCCTGTAGCCCCAGCTGGCCTGGAACTCACTCTGTAGACCAAGCTGGCCTTGAACTCACAAAGATCCACCTGCCTCTGCCTCCCAAGTGCTAGGATTAAAGGAGTGCACCACCACGCCCAGCAAAACCATATTTTTAAAAGTATGAAATTACAGAAGCAAAAAGCCGTACTTGTGTGTAGTTGTGTATTCATCTAGAAAAGGAATTAAAATGGATTTGATTTTCTATGTGAAAAACAAGAACAATTCTCTGATATGCTATTATCATAGACATGGGTGCTGCTTACCATCAGTTAGCATGTATACACACACACACACACACACACACACACACACACACACACACCGGTTATTCATTGGTTAAACATCTACCCAGGATATGCACTTCTTACTGGTAATCAGCCCAATAAAAGACAACATGACAACAACTTAAGGTTCAGAACACATTTTGAGGGTTTCTGATAGTGGGGTGTGTGTGTGTGTGTGTGTGTGTGTGTGTGTGTGTGTGTGTGTCTCTGTGTCTCTGTGTGTGTGTGCGTGTTACTTAGTGGTCTATAACTAAGCTATATCCCTAGCCCTCTTTCTACTTTGTTTTTATTTTGAGACAGTGTCAAAGTTGCCCATGCTGGCCTGGAACTCACACTGTAGCTCAGACAGGACCTTGAATCTGGAATCCTCCTGCCTCAGCCTCCTGAGCAGCTGGGATAACAGTCATAAGTCATTAGGTCTGGCTGAATAGATTTTTGACCTTGGGAATGACCCAGCCATGATTATCAGTAGATCACCACTCACCTTCTCTGAAGAATGTCCCAGTGCTGAGAATTACTGGAAGATAGTATCTGAGTCCTTCAACTTATTAAAAAATAGTAAGGTGGGGTGTGATGGGTCATAATACCTATCCTTACACTGGGAATGGAGGAAGGAGAACCACAGATTCAACATGAGCCTGAGCTACATAGTGAGACCCTGTCTCAAAAACAAAGAGACAGGACTGGGGAGTTGGCTTAGAGGGTAAGAGCAAGCATTGCTCTTGCAGAGGACCAAGTTCAGTTCCCAGCACCCACATCAAGCAGCTCTCAACTGTCTATAACTCAAGCTCCAGGGGATCTAGCACTCTCTTTTCTAGCCTCAATGGGCACAGACATAGGATATTTAGGATATTCTCATTCATATTCTCTCTCTCTCTCTCTCTCTCTCTCTCTCTCTCTCTCTCTCTCTCTCTCTCTCTCTCTCCAGTTGCTGTTGTTGCAAAGGATTCAAGTTCAGTTCCCAGCACTCAGGGGGAGCTCACCACTGCCCATTTGGAGCGGATCTGACACCTCTGGCATCTGCAGGCACCAGTGCTCACACGTACAGACCCCCACACTGACACAGATATACAAGATAAGTGTGTGTGCATCAAGCTATTCAACACTGACTCTAAAGCAAGTGTCATCATGTAACAGTCTTGAATCTGTTCTTCAGAAAAGGAAAACAAGCTTTTGAGAGTGGAGGTACCCTAGGGGCCGGCTTGAACAGGATCTGTTCTGGAAGGTGTCTACTGTTGGCTCCCTGCTTATACCATTTGAACTACAGGAAACTAAGAAGCCAGGTCTTTAAGAAGGAATGCAATGACAGGTAGGAATCTAAGTTAGACAGACTGCTTGCCTAGCATGCATGAGGTCCTGGGTTCAATCTCCGACCTAAAGGTGAAGGAAGGAAGGAGGAGGAGGAGGAGGAGGAGGAGGAGGAGGAGGAGGAGGAGGAGAAGCAACACAGGGCTTGATTTCTAAAGGAATCTACAGAAACTCCAGTCTTTGTTGTTTTTTCACTAACTAAAAACAAAGGAAAGGAACAGGAAATCACTATTAAAAATGAGTTTCATTTCTCAAATTTCATACCTGAGTACACGAAAGAACGAATGTGTCAAAACGAATCATGATCCAGTAAACCTTGATGGTGATACCATCCTCGGGCAGCCAGGTGGTCTTCTGAAGGGACCCCAATATGAAAGGCTCTCCATCAGCACAGAGAAGCACCTCTCTGCTCTCCAATCACACAGCCACAACTCATGGTGCCCTGGAAACCACTCAGGAGGTCAGGGAAGCCACCTTGGAAAATGGGGGAGGGGGGGGAATGGACCGAATGGACCGACATCATCTGTGGAAATGTGCTGGGAGATACTTGGTGGAGCTGTGCTATCAGGCAACAAAACTGCCCAGTAAACATCCAGGGGCACACACAGAGAGGAAGAGGTTCAAACAGGACACGGCATTGTAGAGAGCAAGGCCTCTAACAAGATAAGCAAATGGAAGTAACAAGTGAGGCTTTAAAAGGAAGTTTCTCTTGGAGCGATTATCTTTTTCAATTCCATTTTACTTCCAAAACCAAAATATGTATACTGAGTGGCTGTGTAGATAAAAATCATTAGAGGATGCTAATATATTACCACCTACATATGACAGTGGATCCAACATCTACCCACATCTAACAGCTTCCGGCGTCAACCCCAGTCTCTGCTTCCCCCAGGGTCATTATGGACCCTGTGAGTGTACTGTCCCCTTCCCACGGTTAATGGGAAATTCATAGGTGTTTTCTGCTCAGCAAAGAAGACATCTCCCTTGTGTGAGACCCAGCAGTGAGGGGTGAGGCAACAACAAGGTTTGTGTGTGATTATTTCTGACTTCTGTGGGAGGCTCAGGAGGAACAATAGGCTTCTGTGTTTTGACCTTGTAGACACCATTTTCTGGGGTTTTGCCAGGCCCAGAGCCTGCAGCTCTCAGGTGCTATTTATTTTGTTTAACTCATTGTTCTCTGCTATTGTTTGTTGACTTGATATATTCTTCCTGCTACCAAAGGACCAGTCACTAAGGACATGCGGTGTGGACGGTAATGGATGATTCTCTATTGTTCAGGCTTCTTGGTTTTATTTGCCTTCCTTCAAAGGGTCTAAACAATGCATTCCTTAGAACTTAATACGTGATGTAAAGAGAATAAACTGTGAACTAAAATTTTTGGATCTCAATCCAGTGATCTCAGTTTGACTAAGAGAGCGACATCTACAATGGCCTTAAACAGATCAACACTGGATGTCTTTCACTGAACCAAAGAGAACTGCTGGGCTCCCGGCTCCCTTCCTATGACTCATAAAGGTCTGAAGTGCCCACAGGACACAGTGCGTAAGAGACACACGTCCAGCCTTGGGTGTGTGAGAGAGATAACAGCAGCACTGAGGAACAGGCAGTAAAATCACCACTCTAAAGCTTCCTTTTCTCACCTGTTACTGGACACAGAAGTCTGCTAGAAAATCTGGAGCCTTAATTGCCCCGAGAAGCAAAAGGAACAAAGAAAGAAGCATGCAATTCACAGGAAGCTTCCAAAGGGAGCCCTTCCTCGGAGCAGGAACTGAGTCCAGGAAGTATCTGTCTACAAACCCTTTACCCTCAAGGTAATTGCTGTACCAGCATTTTGCTGTTTACCAAAGCAGTAAACACAGGATCTAAAAAAAGATGTTTTCCATTGCCAGAGAACAAGGCTTAAAAAAATCTATGCCTGCTTCTCTCAGACCCAGCTTCTTAACAAAAACTGGTTGTCACCACTTGTGCTTCCATAGCAAGTGAGTTGGGGGGGTGCACCTAGAAAGGTGGACTTTATTTCTCTTTTCTAGGCTTAACACAGGCTGACCAGTTCATCTTAGCTCTAAAAAAAAAAAAAAAAACTCAAAGTGAACCAAACTACCTAGATTAATTTGAACTGGTAGACAGAAGAATTCAAAGAGTCAGATAATTCAGAAAGTCACTTCCATTTGACCTTAGACTACGTTTATAATTTTAAGAAGTGGCGTAAACTCAGTGCAGAGAGCAGATTGTGAACTGAAAGTTTTGGATCCCAGTCTGCTGATCTGGCTTGAATAAAGACAGCCAATCTACAATGGAAGAAAATCACAGAATTCAGAGGTACCTGTGTTGGTAGTGACTATGTCTGTCCCAGACCCCAAATCCTGGGCCATCTTCACTCTACTTCTGTATAAGACTGAAAGCTTGCAAAGCCACCCCGTCTCAGCTTCCCAGGATGTGAGAAGTAAGCGGATGTCGGGGAGGGGGTCAGAAAAGAGCAAGAGCCACAGAGCCCCGGGACCATCAGCACTCGGTGCTCAAGAGGGTTTGTCTTGCACTATCAATGATTTTTATTCTTTTCAAACCCCCTGTAGGATTCATATGTACGGTTCACAGTAACTAGAGAGGCGGAAGCTGCCCTGGAAAGGACGGCACTTTCCAGCATGGAGACGCTTTACCTCCAACATACACAGTGCTCGGAACACTCTAGGTCTCTGTCAGAGCTTTTATCTCATGATACTGAAACAACAACAAAAACAACCAATGAAAACAAACAACAACAACAACAACAAACAAAAATCAGAGAAAAATGGACAATCTAACTCCTTGGGACAAAATGGTTGTGGAGACTGAAAAAACAATGGGGATAAATCTTTATGCACTTCTGGTTCTCCATCTCAGAGAGGAAGCTGACTTACACGTGCATTAAGTAGCTTCCATTTAGTCTGCAGCTCCTGCATGCTGTGCAGAAAGAAGGC
This sequence comes from Rhizomys pruinosus, assembly GCA_009823505.1. Classification (NCBI taxonomy): domain Eukaryota; kingdom Metazoa; phylum Chordata; class Mammalia; order Rodentia; family Spalacidae; genus Rhizomys; species Rhizomys pruinosus. The sequence goes on from VZQC01009198.1 coordinate 327,715, forward strand.
TGAGTGTGGGCACCTGCTCCTCCTCACTAACAAGTGTGAACTACAGCTTCCCTGGTGAAAATGGCTAGGTGCTATGAGGTGGTGACCTGTCATGGGGCCAGGGAATGGAATTGCCAGGCACTGAACCTCAGGAGGCTGCTGGGAGCCTTCTTGTCTAGCCCTGGCATGTATCTGTCCCAGTTCCAAGGCCCCATGGGGCACTGCTGTAATCAACAGAGCCAGGTAAACCGGAAGAGGAGCACCCCAGCTCTACCCCCAACCCTTACAGAACAAGGGCCAGGAGGTGCCATCTTCCTGCCAAGGTCCCAAAGTAGCAGGCTAAAAGATCTTGTCACCCCTCCCCTGGACCTTCCCTGCCTGCCATCCCTTGTAGGGGTGGAAAAAAACAATTCTTTCCCACAGAGGCTATCCCAAGGATACTGCGAAGAAATCGAGAGAGTATCAAGCGCCATTCTGGTATCGAAAAATGTGGGGCTGTGCTGTACTGCCCGGCTTCACATCATGGATGGCCACTGTACACACGCAGGATGGACCTCCAAGGAAGCCACACAACATAAAACCACATACTCTTAGAGCAATGTCTTGAGAAATCTACCTCAAATTGAGACACGAACTCATTGTGTTGACAAATTTGAAGGGTTGTTTCGACAGTTTCTTCTTCCCCCAAGGTGAACTTCATGTGTGTACCACATACCCATGCGCACGAGGGTTACACTAATTGCTCTGGATTATTAATAACAGCAATGACCTAAGAAGAGAACATGGGAATGGGAAGGAGGTGGGGCTGAGGAGGAGGATCAGGGGAGGTGGTGGTGTTCGGGTACGACCAGTATGCATTATATAAATGCATGAAACTTCCAAAGAATCAAAAAAGCATTATTTTAAAAATAAATAAGACATGGCCAGGTGTGGTGGCATGTGCCTTTAATCCCAGCACTTGGGAGGCAAAGGCAGGCAAATCTCTGTGAGCTCAAGGCCAGCCTAACTTACTTAGTGAGTTCCAGGCCAGCTAGGGCTACAGAGAGACCCTCTCTCAAAAAGGAAAAAAAAAGACCCAATGGGATGTAAAGCGTATGGAGGATTTGTGTGGTGGTATAGAGAGGCCCTCTTCAGAGCTGAACTCATGACAGTACTCATTAAATAGGGAAAAGAAAAAAAATACTTCATGTGTTATTTGCCACTATGATTTAATGACAGTAAAAGAAGTTGTAAATTCTGGAAGCAGGTTGCTTTAAAAGTGAACATGTTTGGGGCTGTGGAAACAGAGTATCTGTGAGTAAATACCTGACACACAAGCATCAGGTCCTGAGTTCAGATCCCAGGACTTCTATAATGGCTGGGTGCTGGAGGAGGCACCTCTGTAACCCCAGCCCTGGGTAGTGAAGGAGGGAGGACCCCTGGAGCTTTTGGGCCCGCCAGTCTAGATGAAGCAGTGTGGCTGAGGAACACAGCTGATGCTGACCTCTGGGCACCACGCACACAGGCACGTGGGTAGGTACACGCACACTCACATGCACACGCACACACAGGTACATGAGTGAATGTGTTCCATTGGAGAGTGCAGGATCTCTGCTTCATGTTCCCTGTCATGTTTTCCAGAAATCAGTATGCATTGTTTTCACAGTGTTTGAAGTAGCAGTCCCCGTGTTGATGTTATGGTTGGACTCTGATGTGGCACTTTTAAACATAAATAATTTTACTTGGCTTTGACGTTTCGTTTCTAAATGCTTCAGCACTTATCTACACACAACAGCACAGCACCCCATTCCTCCTGGGGCTGAGTTCCACGAACACCCTGCCGAAAGATGTGGTGAAGCCTGCGGAAAACTCTGACCTGGGTTTTTATTACTGACGCCCAAGGCAGAGTGAGGAAGTTGATACATGGGCTGAGGAGTTGTAAGTCACTCGCCACAGATCTAGAATCAGGAGTCTGTACCCCCTTGGACACTGCCAAATAAGGAAAGAATTCTAGGGCTGAGAGTGGATTTGAGCAGTATGGCACTCGGAACACACACATGGCTCTGAGTTCCAATACATAAAAAAAAAAAAAAAAATCTTAGAAATACATTCCTTTAAGCCAGGCAATCTTAACATTTGAGAAGCTGAGGCAGGAAGACACCACGAGCTCCAGGCCAGCCTGGGATAAAAAGCAAGACCCTGCCTCAAACACACACAGAAACAAAGCAACAACACAGAAAGAATTCTTGTCTCCAAGCAGACGTGGAACAGAGTTTTACACTCTTTGATCTTCCAGGCTTTGTGGCCTAGCTTCCTAGTGTACCATAGCTGCTGCTTGTAGGAGCTCTTTTCACATAAGAATAGATGACAGAGTGGCCACTTATGAGAATTTCCATTATCAGTCACTTAATCTGCTGTCATGTCTTTTTATATATCATTTCTCCTGGCAGAGTCATTTAAGATCTGGGATGTGGAGCTGGAGGTAAGAGTACTGGCTGCTCTTGCAAAGGACCCAGGTTTGATTCCCAGCACACAAGGTACCTGACAATTATCTATAACTAGAGTTCCAGGGAATGTGACACTCTCCTCTGACCTCCTTAGGCATTGTAGGCCATGGCGCACTTACACACATGCAGGCAATACACTCATACTCATAAAATAAAAGTAATAGATAAAATCTTAAGGAAAAATCTGGGATATGACAAACAGGAGCAAAGAGCTTGCTGATGGCAGAGAAGGGAGAGCAGGATGTGTCGGCTCCTTCTGTGGCCACTTGGCCTTTCTCATCCTCTGTCCTTATCTGTGAACAAGCAACAGTGTCCGGGTGTCTCTGAGCATCTCCTGAGAGGATGTGAGAGTATAGCGCAAAGCCTGGCAGGCAGCTTTTGGGGGTCCTGTCACCTTAGATGATGAATTCAACACTGTAGAGCTACATTTTAAAAGCATTTTATATTCTGCTCAAAACAGTCAACTTCCTCATGGAGAATATTGAGAAAGACTGAGAAAGAGATGAAAAGCATGTTTGGAAGAATGCATGAGCTCTGGTGGGGTGGGGGAATGGGGGGACACGGGTCTAGATTTGTTAAAAAAATAAAAATAAATTTATGTGAAAAAAATAAATAAAAGCATTTTATATACTTTTAAACACTAAGCCCATCTAATTATTTTACTTCACTAAGAGAAATATCTCTAAATAACTAACACTTCTATTTGGAATTTACGATGGCTATATTATTTTTGGTCTCTTAACTTTGGTTTTATGATTACAAAGAATTTTGGTTAAAATATGTTGTTTCAATAGTTGTCAACCCCCATGGTTTGCCAGTCACTACTGGAGACATAAAAGAGGCAGGCAGGTTACTATCAAGTTCTATGACTTCAGTACATATACGACCAAAAAAACCCAAGCTAAGCTGGGGAGATGTGACAATCTGAAACAATGACTGAGAAGATGGAGAGACTGAAGATGGGCCAAGGATTTGGGGGACACAGCTTGGGTCTCAGCCACGCTCAGTTCGAGAAGTGTACAGGAAAGAGCTGAGAGCAAATGGGATGAAAGGGAATGAGAAAAGACAGAGGTCAGAGAGGAGAGTTGAAATAGGGCCACACAGAAGAAGAAGAAGAGACGCTAAAATCAATGCAAATTCAAGTCAGAAGAAAAATATGAGCTTGGATCTTTCTTTGGCCAAATGACAAAGACTCAGCAAAATATCCAAGTGGTGGTTATGTGTGGGACAATCCTAGTTGTAGAATCATAAATGTTTGTGAAATTAGCAAAATATTTAAATTTGACGAACACATTAAAAACATGTATACTTACTGACCCTACAGCTTCTTTTCTAAGCACCAATATTAACATTTTTTTTAAATCATTAAAATTGTGCTTTGCAGTAGATGCGTGAGAAATTGAAATAGGAGTAATTTCCTACCACAGGACATTGGTTATAAAAATGATACTATCTGGTTTAGGTGGAATACAATGAAACATAAAAATTCAGTTTATCAAAAGCATGTAGTGACGTGGGGAAGTGTGTGTAAATTAATGTCCGCTGAGAAGAGCAGAATAGTTTCCCGTGTGGAAGAAAAGGAGCAGATGAACAGAAGACCCGCCCAGACACCAGTGTTCAGACTCCGCAGCCCACAGTGTGTGCAGTTGTCTATAAGGACTTTGCCTAGAGTGAAAAATGTTCCACGTTTGTAAATTACACAAAGCAAGAATATGTTTCCCTCCCCACTAAAAAAATATGAAAAGAAACAGGACAGTGGAGGATCCCAGGGCACTCACTGCTCCAACCAGAACGAACAAGACCGTCACAGGCCTCTAGCTGCCACCCAACAAACAGCCTCCGGCCTCAGACACAGGAAGCCAACAGGCTGTCCACCAGTGCCTGGGAACCCCGCAACTCCACCAGCCCTCAGGTTTTGAGCTAAGATCCCACCAGCTCCTGCCTTCTAGCCTGCCCCGGTGGACTCTGCAACATTCATGGGAGACCATGCTATCTGCAGAGTCTGTGGCTGTGAGCTTTACTTCTAAACCAGAGTCATGGGGAAACAGAGGGTAAAGAGAGGGGCCAGACAGCGAGGTCATTCATCCCGAAAGGGGACACCCCCTGGGAGGCCCCATAGTGTCTTCCACTTACTGAGCTCTAGATAGAGGCTTGACAGACATCGGCTCACACCAGCGCAAGGTAGAAGCCCCCTGTACAGGTGAGGTAGCCCGAGTCCTACAGCTGAGGGAGAGGCCTTGCTTGGGGTCACAAGCTACTATGTGCTCAAATGCACAGAAAGTAAGAGAAGGCTACTCAGGATGATCTGACACTGTTCTTGGGTAGGTTGGGGAACAGTGTCCCACATCCTATCAAGTAGGGAACAGCTCCCCTGGGGCAAGTGGACAAGGTCCCTCTAGGTCTACGGCACCGCACATTGGCAGAGTGAGAGTTCATCTCCATAAGTCCCCTCTACGGAGACCATGCAAAGGGAAACCCTCCACAGATGTGCATAGACATCAGCCACTAAATCGACATCTCTTCCAAGTTATTGAAAAGCTGGAACCAACAGAAGGAAACTTGGCCCAAAGTTCCAAATGCACAAGCAATCTTTCCCCAAAACCATCAGGAACAGTTGTTTTTGTAATTTTATTTTATTCTTCTGCTTTTCTAAGAAATATTAGCAACTATGTATGTGGATGCTTAGCAGTCCTTTTAAACAAAGAAAGGTCTGTTTTTCTAAACAAAACATAAGAATCACTTTAAAGAAGATAGAGATGATAAAGAAATAGTTCTATTTCTGCAACATTCTGAGTGTGGCAGTCCTACAATACACTGAATCCGAGGGGGAATAGTCCAGGAGAAGCATTCATTCAAAATTCTGCTTTCCAGAGTCAGGGTGCCTGGTGGGCACAGGTGCACATATATAAATGCATGTAGGCACACATGCAGAAGGAGCCAAGCAGAAGTGAGCTACAAACAGGATCTGTAAGTGGCCCCGAGTGCATGCAGCACAGGCCAGGGCAGAGTTCCCAGGCCAGGGCGGAGCTCCCAGGCCAGGGCAGAGCTGGGGAAGGGGCTGCTCCTGGATGCCCAGCAGCACAGCAGCCCTTGGCACCTGGCTTTTCTTCTACTGTCACAGAGCAATAGGAATAAGACAATGCCTATTCCACTGAAGCCATTAAACTCCTTAATCATATCTACTGAAAGCCTATGCAGAGATTACCTTTGCTCCCATTATCCCATTTCCTTCACCTCTGATGGCTACTATCCAGTGTTCACCATGAGCCTTCTTAGTAAATTTCCAGCTATCCAAAGTGCATGCTACAGGCCTTCTTAGTAACTTTCCACATCCTGTCTGATTCCAGAGGCCCTTCTACTCTTGCTACTGATTAAATTTGCTAGCTCCACATCTTATCTCCCTATGTCAAGCACACCCCTGTGTACACACACACACACACACACACACACACACACACACACACTCCTGAAAGATTCAGCTCTAGGATCCAGGCTTGCAGCCTGGAATTCATGGTCCCCTTACATTGTTCAGTGCAAGGACAGAAGCTGTGTTTCTGTTGTAACTCTAATAATTTCTTTCAATGCATTTAAATGCAGGGTGTTATGGAGGGATTGTGGGTTCCCTCAGACTTCCCAAGTGGTAAATAGTATTACAAACAGGATTGGGAAAGTCTTTGGGCATTACAGACAGAGTCAGGGAAGTCTTTGAGTATTATAGGTAGGGTTGGGAAAGTCTTTGAAGAGCTGAATTAAAACAAAACACTGCACTACTTTAAGGCCAAGGCCAAGCATCTCAGTATTAGAAGCAAAGATGTTTGGGAAGTTCCAAATGCCATCTCTGAACTGCCCACAGCCAGGGGCATCAGCTTCATAGCTAATGCATTCTTATTAAAACCCTTAAAATGACCCTGAAGCCCAGAGACATGTAGAAACAAATCTCAGCTTCTTCATCTCTTCCCACTGAAACACTGTGTCCTTGATTTCAAGTCACTAAGAGAGGAGATCATGAACATCACAAGGCTAGAATATGACTATCCAGCTTTGCAAAGTGCCTCATAGGATTTTATAAATACTAGTGGAAGGGGGAAAATCCCACACTGATGTGGAGTGCCAGCTTAACAAGCTTGGAGCATCTGAGAATGAAAAGCCTCATTTATTTATTTACTGGAACACCCACACCCCAAATGCTTTTCAGATTGGAAACTGCCGGTGTGGGGACTGTTTCCTAATTTCAGTGGACAGCCATAATTTTCCCAATGCTAATTTGAGCTTTGCCCTAACATCATTAAAACTATAGTCAACAGACTGAAGGCCTCCTTTCCTATTCTATAAACAAAGCCATAAAACCATCCAATGACTTTACCCAGGAAACCTGACAGAATCAGAACTTCAAGGAAGTCGCCTATCAAAAGACCCTGCCCTAGCAGGCAGCCTTGAAGAATTCACTCAAAGTCATTTATATCACTAGGCGACATACATGTAATACAACATTCAGCCATGCAGATCATCCCACATATGACCTAATGGTTGCACAAAATGTAGTTGGGGATAGAAATTTAAAAGCAACTTCCCACCTTAGTGAATGTGGAATTTCACTAAAGAGCATAACACATTTGAGTATTTGGCAAAATACACCCCCACCTTCTATAGGGCACACTGCTCTTTCTATGCCCTTTAAAGCATTGATTTGGGGAGGGAGGGAAACCCACGTAAGCTTCTACTTGTGCTCTTTGAGATTTACAAAGAATATTTCATTTAATTGTTACAAATATGAATAGAATTAAAGATCTCTGGGGAAGAACCATGAAAGAAGTATTTGGGATTATAAAAATCAAGTCATTTATCTGAAAGTAGAATACATCAGACCTCCAATTTTAAAATTCCTTTCTATGGTGACTGTCTTGAAGCCAGCCTTGAGCCTTAAAGCCAGAGAAAGAAAACTCTAGAAGACCAAAATCTTTGTAGGTGAGTCTTTTAGTATATTACACTTAGTGGAGCTACAGACCGAACAGAGCTTCTGAAATACAGTTTACATGGAACATACTAATCTGGTTGCTGACATGAATATTTCAAGTAATAATTACTAAACCAAGAAGGATATTGTTAATGCTTTGTCTCAATTATCATACCCCATTTTCATGGGCTTTCACTAAGGCAAACTCTTGGTGGACGCAACTGTGGTTGCTTCTAACCTTTGTGCAACAAAACTAAAGCCAGGCAACAAATAGCACACACTTTCTCCTCCTTTCATTATCTGAATGGCTGCTGATTTCCTTCATTCTTACAGATGTCACAGAGGCCTGGTGGCCTGGAATATATTTTAACAGACCCCACCACATCATAACACCTCTGACTTCCACTGACTTCTATATCGGCTTCATTTGTTAAAGCAATCAACCCACATTTAGTTTCCAATAGTGCAGACCTGTCTCCTGATTAAGCTCTACAGGTTTTCTACCAGAAACATTTGCAAGAAAACACATCAGACCATCACAGTGGAGCATATAAACAACAGACCATTGCTTTCCACCCCCATCTGCCCCAACATCACCAGGAAGAAGCCTTACAGTGCACAGAGGAGCAGGTATTTTATTAGTGCTAAATACATAAGTCAACAAGCCTAATTACCACCATTTGGGTTCAGTCCTCAGCACGGAGGTCCCACAAATCAAGCCAACACAGGCACGTCCTGTTACCAAAAGCCGCCGAGCGTCTCTTCACTTCCACGGGGACATGCTGGCAAGCCTGGTGCTAAGTCCCTGAAGAGCACGCAACGCTCACCATTGACAAGCCCATCTTTGTCCTTGACCCTGCCCGCCAACCTCTGCGATTCTGCTGCCTCGTATCAGACCCGCATCCGCACCATTAGGGATAGGTAAAGAATCTCAAAATTCAGAAATGCTCCAAAAAGCTTTCACGAGAGTGATCCAAGGCACTCATGAATTTAGAAACCCCAATTTTTTTCTGAGTTAGAAGTTTTTAAGCCTTGCGGATGGTCGGAGTAGGAAAAAGGAAATTTACTAGGCAGTGCAAAGGAAATCTTGTTGTCCCCCTATTGTGGTAGGGGGGGTGTTGCCCAACCCTAACTTATCTGCCTTGATAAAGGAAGCCAAAGAAATCGCAAGAACAAGATTTTTTCAAATACAGAGGAACACTCTCCTTACCTTAATAGTGCTGGCCATAATGCAATCAAGTTTATTGATCGCTAATAAATGTTAATAATAATTATTGCTTCTCTCTGACCAGAAAGTAGTTTTGTTGAGGTTGTTTAGAGCGGATGAGATTGTGCTAAGTCTGGGAAATGAAGCCGGCCAATGGCAGGAAGAGGTTACTATTGGTCCTGGCGGCCCAGCCCAAAGAAACAGGATATTTGGGAGTGGAGAGATAAGAGACCCTGAAAACAATGTTGTTTTTCTTGATGATATGAAGCCAGGAGAATTTTTTTTAATTAACAACAAAAAAAAGACATCAATTGGCTGGGACTAGGACTGTCACAGCAGGTGTGACCCGTGCAGCTCTGTGTGACAGGCTGCACCAGATCAAGGCAGGATACAGATGTGGTAGGACTCCACATGACTGCACACGGGAGGTGGAGGGCACCCTACAGCCTGGGTGCCAGGTCCGATCCCCTCCCAGGAGCACCACCCAACTAGGACAGAGGATGGAAGCTAGCTAGGATTTGTCTTGTTACTACATGGGCATGCTTGCAAGGGCCATTTGCTGCCTGACTTTCAACAGCCTTCATTGATTCAATGTCTCCACAAAATGTTCCAGAGCAGCTCTAGGAATTCCGTCTCCAAGCACAAGCAGTCTCTAGTTGCTTCCCAAAAAATAAGTTGAAAATGCTGACACTAGAATCAAAGAAACCAAGAAAAAGAAAGAAAAAAAGAACAAACCTATCAAACTTGTGTTTTCAAATATTTATTTAAGGGATGGTTCAGTAAGGAACATGCTTGCCATGGAAACACAAAGGTCGGGGTCTAACCCTCAGAACTCATATGTGAAAAGAAAAAAATAAGGGTGTGATGGCGTATGCCTGTGACCCCAACACTGGGGAGGCAAAGGCAGGAAGCCACTGGTCTGCCTGTCTGACCCAGTCCCAACTCCAGACCAGTGAGAGACTCTTAAAAATCAGGTGTCAGGTGGACAGTGTCTGAAGAATAACATTGGGGTTGATTTCTGGCCTATACATAGACACACACACACACACACACACACACAGACACACACACACACAACTATATATGCATAGACAAACACACATATATTTTTTATTATTATTTTTAATTTTGTTTATTTATTTTCTACATGTACGAATATACTGTCTGCATGTAGGTTTGTGCACCCGTGTCGTGCAATGCCGCGGAGGTCAGAACGGGGTGTCAGATTCCCCTGGAACTGGAGTTCTCCTGGAATTGGAGTTACAGACAGTTCTCAGCTGCCATGTGGGTGCTGGGGATCGAACCCGGGTCCTCTGCAAGAGCAGCCGGTGCTCTTAACCACTAGGCCATCTCTCCAGCCCCACACACATATATTTAAAAGCCAAATAACTAAAGTGCTACGAATATTGTGAAGCACTCCCTACTCTGATGGATGGCCATACTGCAGGCCACAGATTCCGACAGAACTCTCAGCTACCTAGGGAAGATGCCATGTGAAGCCACATTAAGTGGATAAAAGCCAAGGTACAAGTTCAGGGCCACACATCTGTTTTCCCTTGAAGGAACTACAGTGACCATGGGCCTGAACATTCCTTAGAGGACTTCGAGCCTTTAATTACTCATTTTCAGGAAATTACTTGTTCTTTTGGAAGAAACAATATTTTGCTTTGAATCTAACCACGAAAGTTGGACCAGTGAAGAGGTGTGGTCTCAAGGGGACCAGGGAACACAATGCACCAGAGCCTGAGTCATGGCAACTCTTGGTTTCAGAGGGGGACATTTAGTGGACTGAGCTCATCCAAACTTTGTGCCAGTTATGTCAGAGTTCCACACACTAGCCCCTGCCCCAGTTTCTTATTCCTCCACTTCTACCCCTTGTGTTAAGGTACAGAAAGGAGAGAAGAAAGATCAAGAGGAAGGGAAAAAGCAAGGGAGGGAGGGAGAGAGGAGGAGGAGGAAGAGGAAGAGAAAGAAGAGAAGGAGCAGCAAGAAAGAGGAGTAGAGGGAGAGGAAGAGGAGGAGCAGCAGGAAAGGGGAAGAGGAAGGGGAGGGCAAGGGGGAGGAGGAAGAGGAGGAGCAGGAGAGGGGAGGAGGAAGGGGAGGGCGAGGGGGAGGAAGGAGAGGAGGAGCAGCAGGAGAGGGGAGGAGGAAAAAGAGGAGGAAGCAGAGGAGGAAGAGGAGGAGCAGCAGGAGAGGGGAGGAGGAAGGGGAGGGCGAGGGGGAGGAGGAAAGGGAGGGGAGGAAAAGTAGGAGTAGTAGGAGAGAGGAGGAGGGAGGAGAAAGAGGAAAAGGATGGAGGAGGGAAAGGAGGAAGATGAAGAAGAGGAAGAGTAACAGTAGGAAAGGGGAGGAAGAGGAAGAGGAGGAAGAGGAGGAAGAGGAGGAAGAGGAGGAAGAGGAGGAAGGGGAGGAGGAGGAAGAGGAAGAAGAGGAGGAAGAGGGAGGAGGAGGAAGAGGAGGAAGAATAAGGAGGAGGAGGAAGAGGAGGAGGGAAGAGGAGGAAGAGGAGGAGGAATAGGGAGGAGGAAGAGGAAGAGGAAGAGGGAGGAGGAGGAAGAGGAGGAGGGAAGGAAGGGAAACCAAAAGGCGAGAAAGAAAAAGTACATTTTAAAATGCTCCTTCTGGGTATGGAGCCTGAAGGCTTCTGGGCACCTACATTTTGAGGGAAAACTAGTTTCTGGCTTTTTTCATCTCTGAACAATGATTAAGATGGCAGGCTGAATAAAACTGTGTTTCCCCTAAAAATTTCAAAGTCCTAAGTTGTTTTATCTGGGCAGCTTCCACTAGGTAAGAGGGATGAGAAAAAGAAACAGAAACTAGTAACAGACTCCTAGGTTTTTGTTCTCTCCTAAGAAGCATCCAGGAAAAATGTTCGCTTTACATAAGCTCACTTCTTTGATAATTAATTAGCTATGGGAGAAACTTCTGCATGCATGGTCCATTGTCTCCAGCCTACCCTAGTCTCTGACACAGTTCACACTGTGCCTACACTGTGTCCTGTCCTGTAGCAGGGCCAACAGCTTTCTTATGGAGATCTAACTACTCCCACCCCCATGATCTGCCTGGACAACAGGCTCTTGCCAACTCCAAATAAAATAGTAAACAGTGAAATTTTTAACTTTGATTTCAAAATAATTCCACACTTACAGGAAAGTTAAATACAAAGAACTCCCTACCCACTAACTTCAACTTCTTGTAATTTCTACCACTTGCCTCTCTCTCTCTCTCTCTCTCTCTCTCTCTCTCTCTCTCTCTCTCTTTCTCTCTCTCTGTCTCTCTCTCACACACAAAAACATACATTTATGTACAGTGTATACATCTATTATTCTTTGATAAAATATTACAGATTAAATTCTTTATTTACTTATAAAAAAGAAACCAGCTCCTGCAATTATTTGATCTAATTCCTGAAGATTCTACCCACACCTCTCATTGTGCCTAACTATGAAGTTGCACAAAAATCTAAACAGTGATCAAAGAGGATACTGATTTGGAGATCAAGAGTTATAAACCCTGTCACAAAATTTTAAAAAGGCAAATCTTTCTCTTTCTAAAAAGTCCTTCATTTCTAATGACAAAATTCTTGACTGTTTTATCTTCAAGGAGAGTAATTTCTAATGTCTACAAGAGTGTAAGGGGATCCAAGTAGGTTCATCTCAGAGTGGCCAATGCGAGGGAGCTTCCCCCTAAGCTTCATCTGACTGCTGGTAGCACGAGGCCCATGGGGCTGCCACCTGAGGGGGGAGAGCTGGGGAGGGAGAGCTCATTTCGTCCTTTCCTCACCCTCCCTCCCACCCTGAGTCTGTTATCAAACGACCTCAGCTCCAAGCCACCCAGCAGTCTAATAACTGGCTGCCTTTCCAACCAGATGCTTCTTTAAAAAAACCTCTGTGAGTTCAAAGCCAGCCTGGTCTACAGAATGAGCTCCAGGTCAGCTGGGGCTATAGGGAGACCCTGTCTCAAAGACAAAAAAGACAAAAAAATGCTATCCCCAGGTCACCAGGCATATCTAGTAAGGGGGCAGTCTGACTTCTCATCATCTCATCATATACCTGGCAGGGCAAGATGACAGGAAACACCAGACTGGACCAGTATGGCCCCCAAACATGACCATGGACAGCAGCACCTAGGTATAAATAAATAATACGGTTTGTTCTTCATTAATCCATCACTCATGGATATGTCAGATCCCTTCGTAAGTTCTGACCCAAACCAGAAAAGGAAGTAATGTAAAATACAAAACTACATTACCATCAGCCTTTCCACTCTCTAATGGCCTCACCCATGTTCTCTTGATAGCCAATCTGTGTACAATGTGTAGATGATGCATTAGAACACCTTGGGGGGGGGCTGGAGAGATGGCCTAGCGGTTAAGAGTATCGACCACTCTTACAGAGGACCCGGGTTCAATCCCCAGCGCCCACATGGCGGCCGAGAACCGTCTGAAACTCCAATTCCAGGAGAACTCCAATTCCAGGGGAATCCGACACCCTCTTCTGACCTCCGTGGCATTGCATGACACGGGTGCACAAACTTGCATGCATACAGTACATTCATACACATACAGAAATAAATAAAATTAATTTAAAAAATTTAAAAAAAGAACACCTTGGGGGAGATGTCCCCAAATAAAATATGTCCATAGCAAAAAGAACAATGGAGAAAAAGAAGAACACAATGGAATAACCAGCACCTGTGTGTTTATTATCTCTGTATTTTTAATATAAATACATAAATACCATTATCAAAAATACTCAGCACATACCATTAATCCCAACATTCAAGAGACAGAGGCTGGCAGATCTCTGTGAGACTGAGGTTATCCTGATCTACATAGCCAGTTCTGGGCCAGCTGGGGGATACAGGGAGATCCTGTTTCAAAAAACAAAACAAGAAAAGAATTGCAGTAAAAAAAAAAAAGCAATGAGATTCAGGTTTAGAGAGACTCTTAAGGGAATAAGGTGAAGAACAGTAAAAGGAGAAACCTGTACACATGTGTATGCATGTACACATGCACACGTGCACACACATGCACATACACACACAAACTGATATAGGCAATTATGTAGCACATAAATACTTAATGATATGGAAATTGTTGCTTGGTAAATTAAAGGTCACTAATAAAGGAGAATTTTTTACAGATATATTTTGTTAAAAAGGAAAGACAGAAATGGCAGCTATACACTACAAAACCAACGTACAGAGAACTGTCCCCTTTTTATCCTTATGCTCTCCTTTCTTCACTTATAACTTCAAACATTCCAATATGTATATTAAATTTTATTTAGTTTTATTTTTTATAGTTGCTTTGCAAGCATGAAGAACTAAGTTTATTTTTTTTAATTTTTTTTTTTTCGTATGTGTATGAATGTACTGTCTGCATGCAGGTTTGTGCACCCATATCGTGCAATGCCATTGAGGTCAGAAGAGGGTATCAGATTCCCCTGGAACTGGAGTTAAAGATGGTTCTTAGCTGCCATGTGGGTGCTGGGGATCAAACCTGGGTCCTCTGCAAGAGCAGTCGGCGTTCTTAACCGCTAGGCCATTTCTCCAGCCCCGTATATTAAATTTTAATATAAAGACATATAAGTAATAAGTAATAATCTATTTTTATAAATATCTAAAAAATGCAGGCAGGCTCTGTACAACACAAAAGCAATACCTATGGCTTTTTGGTGTACACGAAAACGCCTATTTCTGGGGGTTGAAGACACAGCACAGGGGCTGTTTTGCTCATGCAGCGGACCTGGGTTCAGCTCCTGCCCTCCTGTGACTCTAGCTCCAGGAGCTTTAGTGGCCTCTCTGGCCTGTGCAGGCACACCTACCTTCACACGGACACCGACACAAAAATAAATCTCCAGAAAATATAAAAAGGAAGGGCTGGAGAGGTGGCTCAGCGGTTAAGAGCACTGACCACTCTTGTAGAGGACCCAGTTCAAATCCCAGCACTCACATGGCAGCTAACTACTGTTCTAACTCCAGTTCCAAGGGATCCAATGCCTTCTTCTGACCTCTGCGGGCATTGCAAGACATGGGTGCAGTTACATACATGCAGGCAATACACTTATGTACATAAAAAGCAATAAAATGTTTTAAAAATAAAGGAATACATATTTACTTTTATGTTTATGCCAAGAACAGAATCACTTTTTAAAATTAACTTTAGTTAGAAAGTCCAGAAGACACTGTTTTGTAATGGTAGCCTGTCCAACAGAGGCTCATCCGCCTGGTATTAATGGCATACTTCTCCCAAGCCAGGCACTTCGGAGGAGGACACTGGAGTGACAGAGCTCTGTCTACCCCTAGTGTCTTAGCATTCAGGAAGCTCCTGTCAATCTTGTCAAAGTCCACACAGACATGGAACTGCAAAGACTGGAGCCCACCCATGAAATCAATACAGGATTTTCAAGGGCAAAACAAATGGTATATATTGTACCTCAGATGCCACATGAATCATTTTGGGATTTTGTTTTTTGTTTTTTTTGCTTTTTTTTTTTTTGTTTTTTTTTTTTTTTGGTATTTTCAGAAGAGGGCTTCGGATTCCCCTGGAACTGGAGGTAAAGATGGTTCTTAGCCGTCATGNTTTTTTTGTTTTTTTTTTTTTGGTATTTTCAGAAGAGGGCTTCGGATTCCCCTGGAACTGGAGGTAAAGATGGTTCTTAGCCGTCATGTGGGTGCTGGGAATCGAACCAGGTCCTCTGCAAGAGCAGTTGGCGCTCTTAACTGCTGAGCCATCTCTCCAGCCCCACCCCATGAATCTTAAAGGCAGGCTGTTTGGATTATTCATGAGAGCCTTGCAACAAGGATGTCCCAAGGATTTCTGCCAGGGCTGTGCCTGAGATTAGAGATAAGCATCGGCCATCTGGAGCCGCCCCACGATGGAAAACTCCATCACACAGTGGAACTTTCCCATCTCTATCAACTGGAAGATTTGCCTGAGAACATGGGTGGCTAAGGCATTCTCAGCCTCAAGGTCAGCAGTCCACACTAGCTAAGGACAGCCTTGCCATTCACAGAGCCCAGCATGCTTTGCTTTTACTCTGTCCACTGTGTGTGTGTGTGTCTGTCTGTCTGTCTATGTCTCTGTATGCATCTCTATGTGTCTATATGTGTCTCTTTGTGTGTCCATGTGCATATGTTATGTGCTGTGTTGTATATGTGTCTCTGTGTGTCTGTGACTATATGTGTATGTGTGTCTATGTGCATTCCTGCATGTATATGTGTGTCTAAGTATATGTGTATATGTGTATATGTGTGTCTATGTGCATTCCTGCATGTATGTGAGTGTCTAAGTGTATGTCTATATGTGTATATATATGTGTCTATGTGCATTTCTGTATGTATGCGAGTGTCTAAGTGCATGTCTATGTTTGTGCTTCTGTTTCCCATACCCTCCAGCAACTCATTAAGAAATGGCCTAATTACCATTTAAATAGCTGTCATTTAACATTTTAAGTATTAATAGATTCTTTTGACTCCTGGTTGATTGGATCTCATCTAAACCAAGGAGGTTGTTATCACACATTAAATCCTTAACTTTTCAACACTAAGCTGCAATTTCCTTAATTTTGAGTCATGTATCAGTTTGGTTCTACGGGTTCAAGTGAAGCAACAATTTCAATAAAGGCGATTTCATAAGCATCCAACAGATTTTCAAGTTTCTGATAACTTGCCTCTTTTTCTTCTCCCCATGCCTGTAAAATACAGGAACGTTAAAACCATTATCAAGGACCCTAAGTATGTAGTGGGTTATTCACGTTAAAAACTAAGATGGGAATAATGATTCTGGCATATAGTTTAGCTAAAAGGAACTTTTAAATTTCCTAATAAATCTATGAACAACCCAAAGCATGTGAATGTCCCAGTGCACATCCAGGCGGCATCCATATGACCCGTAGGTATAAGCACAGATGCTGTTTGGAGAAATCACTTTGCTACCTGTAACCTTGAGGCTTGTTCTTCCCAAAGGACACCTTATTTGAGGTACACAGTGACACCTGGCCATCCTGCCAAGGGCTGGGACGCGGCTTTGTGGATACTGGAGTCATAGTTTCCTCTCGTGGGCTCTGACCTTGTCAGTACTTTTGTCATCATTTTGGGCTACTGAGCCTGACTTTGTTATCACTAATCAAAATCAAAATGATTTGTTGAAGAGTATGTTTACCTCCTTTATCTGATCCTCATTTACTGGTCTGCAATTATTTTGTGATTTTTTTTTATTATGGTACTGTGTAAAGGTGCTTGCTGTGTAAACCTGGTAATGTGAGGTCCATCCCTGGAACCCATGAAAAGGTGGAAAGAGAGAACCAGGTCCATAAAGTAGTCCTGTGACCTCCACATACAGAGGCATGTGCCTCCCAACAACAACAGCAACAACGACAACGACAACAGCAGCAGCAGCAGCGACAACAGCAGCAGTAGCAACAACAGCAACAACATCAGCAGCAACAGAAGCAGCAGCAACAACGACAACATCAGCAGCAGCAACAATGATAATAGTAATTTTGAACTTAATTTCAAAAGAAAATAGAAGTGATATCTAAAAATGTAAATAACTAGCACTATAATATCATTTAGTTGATGGAAATTTGTATAAATGTTTGTATCAATAATTGTTCCTCCTGTTTTTTGTTTGGTTGGTTGGTTTGGTCTGGTTTGGTTTAGTTTGGTTTGGTTTCGTTTAGTTTTTGAGACAGGGTCTCTCTGTAACCCCAGCTGGCCTAAAACTTGCTGTGTAGACCAGGCTGACCTCAACTCACAGAGCTCCACTTGTCTCTGCCCCCAGAGTGCAGGGATTAAAGATATGTGCCACCACACCTGGCTCCTCTTGTTTTTTAAAGATTGTTTTTCTTTTTTTTTAATTTGTTTATTTTTAAGGGATTTTACAATATAATGACACAGTTGTTTGCAGATAACATTGATGTTACTCAGTTTGTCATACAATTAGATAATTGGTGCATTTTGCAAGTATCTATGTCCAAATTTTGAACAACCCAAGGTTCCCATAGTCCAGTTGGAGAAGCTTGTATGCACAAGCATGATGATCAATTAGGAGTCCAAGATTGTTTTTCTTTAAAACTGAAATATCTTGGGGCTGGAGAGATAGCCTAGCGGTTAAGAGCACCGACGCTCTTGCAGAGGACCCGGGTTCGATCCCCAGCACCCACATGGCGGCTGAGAACCGTCTGTAACTCCAATTCCAGGAGAACTCCAGTTCCAGGGGAATCCGAGACCCTCTTCTGACCTCCGCGGCATTGCACGACATGGGTGCACAAACCTGCATGCAGATAGTACATTCATACACATACAAAAATAAATAAATAATAAAAAAACTGAAATATCTTTAATTTATTAATTAGTTTATTCGACATTTAATTTGATTAGTTGTTTATTAATATATTTCTATCAGAAATGAAGCCAGGGCAGAAAAATGACTTGCCCTGGATCCGTTCACATTTTCTCAAGTGTCAACAAGTGACCCGCTGACTTAAAGGCATCCTATGGCTAGGTTTTGAGTCAAGTGAACAAAACACTCAAGAGTTGGTTTCGCCATGGAGGCTGCTGTATTGTCCTAGACCTGCACCCAGCTCTCTGCACTGCTCTGTCTCTGTAGGCAGTGGAGAACCCCGAGGTACAGCTGAAAGTCAAGAAGGCCAGTTACATCCAGCAGACCCATGCCACAATCTGTTTAAGTCCTGCTGAAATGGAGGCACTGGACTGTTCTGCATTTATGATGTCAGCTTGTCATCTGATCCCAACACAGATCTGAACACATGCTTGAAGAAAGCTTGCAGAAGGGCGAGGAGACAGTTCAGTGGACTAAGTGCTTACACAGAAAACCAAGGACTAGAGATCAGATCTCCAAAACCTGTGTGAAAGCTGGGCAGGTCTGGCAGCTGCCTGTGACCCCAGAACTCAGGAGGCAGAGACAGAGGAAATGTAGGGAGACCTGGCCAGCTAGCTAGAGCTCCACTAGCTGGAACTGGAGGGCCCAAGGCTCACCTCCTCCTTGATAGAGACCAAGGAAGATGCCCGACCACAACTCAGGAGCTCCCCTTCCCCACATGCATGCATGCATAACCATACAAACACACACACACACACACACACACACACACAAAGAAATGCTGCCGAGTTCAGTGACACTAGGAAAGGCTCTTTCTTCTGTGTGTATGGGTGTGTATGCATGTGTACATGACGTGTGTCTCAGCATACATGTGCATTTTGTGTGGCAGTCAGTCATTCCTCAGTCATTCTCCACTAGCTTTTGAGACAGGGTCTCTCACTGAACCTGAGGCCAGTGCTTGGCTAGACTGGCAGACCAAGCCCCAGGATCTTCCTGTCTCTGCACCAGGCAATGGGGTTAGAGGTAAACAACCATCTCTGGGATTTATGTGGATGCTACTCCCGGATCAGAGCTCTGCATACTGTGCGACACCCACGTTTGCGTCTGAGCTACCTTCCTAGCCCTTCGAAATGTTCTTTCCGATGTATTGACAATGATCCCACACACTGCACCTCCCTGGTAGTCTTCTAGCCCTCATTTACAGTTACAGAAACAGTCCTGCCTTGAGAGTTTCAGGAATTCTCAGGCCCTGCCAAGTCTAGGAGCCAGCTGGAAACAAGAGCTTTGGAGAGGGCTTGGACACAAGAGGGCGCCACTTGTCCCTCTAAAAAGGACCTTAGAAGGACAAAGGGTATGCCTAAGGCTTGACTTTAAATTCCAGGAATTGCTCTCATTATTCTCAGGAAAACCGAACATTCATAAAGTTTTTAAAAAAATGGAAAATTTTGAATCTCACATTATTTACAGAAGGAAATATGCATATTGAAGGAGCCGCAAACCTATTCATAATACACCGGGCCTTGGCATTGTATAACTGCTGTATAGCGTGGTTAGAATTCTGATCCCTAAATCTAGTCTACTCCACCATAATCCAGATGTGGTCATGATTTGCCAGCATAAGTTTCATCAAATCAGCAGGTGCACTGTTGTCTGTATTGACTGTAGCACTGGCAACCTGCCAAAAGTCAGCCCTGTCTGCAGTTGAAAGATCTAAGAAGAATAAATATTATATACATACATTCAGCATGAAAGGTAGATATGGGGCTGGAGATAGCCTAGTGGTTAAGAGCACCAACCGCTCTTGCAGAGGACCCGGGTTCGATCCCCAGCACCCACATGGCGGCCGAGAACCGTCTGAGACTCCAATTCCAGGAGAACTCCAGTTCCAGGGGAATCCAACGCCCTCTTCTGACCTCCATGGCATTGCACGACACGGGTGCACAGACTTGCATGCAGACAGTACATTCATACACATACGGAAATAAATAAAATTAAAAAAAAATAAATAAAATGGTATTATGTATATATACATATATGAAATAAAGTAAGTTTTAAAACTCGATATGAGCCAGGCTTGGTGGACACACCTGGAAGATGGATAGGAAAATCAGGAGTTTAAGGTCAGCTTCAGCAGCACAGTGAGTTTGAGGTATGAGACCCTGCTTTAAATTTCTTTTTAAATGGCAAAATACACTCATTTTCCTGAAAATAATCCTACTGACTTAGGGGCCAGAAAAAGGCTACAACACAAGCAAAGTAAAGTCCTCCACCGTGCCCGCCAAGCATATATCCCATCTGCAGTTTGTTCTTTCTCCCTTCACTTTGCCTTAGAAGCATCTGAGGTATTTCCTTTCCCCTCCCACTCTGGTTCATCCAGCAGTGATTGGCAAGGTCAGTGGGTGAGGCTGTTTGTCTGGGTCCAGGCTGCAGGTGGGGTGTATGTGGCCAGGCTCCGACCGGGATCTTAGAGGTCCAGGTGCGTGCTCTCTGCATGAGGAAAAGTACCCTGTATGCCAGCAGAGCCCAGAGCTGCTTTCAGTCCAGAGCAGGGTGCGTCAAGTGCCAGCTTGTGAGTGTGAGCAGACTCACACTGCAGATAGGATGTGGGCGCTGCTGACACGATGCTGCTCCAGGTGAGGACCTGGAGAAGACCAGCCCTCAGTGCAGGACACACTGTGGCAGGCTTGCCGCCGCCAGCCATGAGCCCCACAGCTCAGGCATGGTCTCTCAGCGGTGAGGACTGTGCAAACACAGGTAGAGGAGGCAACGCTTTGAAATGCTCTCCCAGGGCTGTGTCCTGATCCCAGACGCCATGGCTCAGCTCCCTCTACTCAGGGACTCCAAATGGTCATTTAATTCGGGTGTGCCAATTTTCTCCTGTAAATCAATGAATACAGGTATGTTCAACGGAACCCCCTCCCCCTACGCATCCAGCCACCCTCTGTGCTTCCTTCTCATTCTTCACAGACTCTGAATATTAGCGACGCGACAGCTCTCAACTACCGAAATCTGAATGGATGAAACATGGGTACAGATGCCAGGAGTGTCAGGGAAGGGAAGATGGCTGCCGATGAGTAGTTAGGGCAGGACTCTCAAGGAAAAGGGGTTGACTTGAATTTGGGACCCCATGGGCTGGGTGAAGCAGGGGATAACTACAGGAGGACTTGGCCCCTTCTCAGTCTCTGAGCCATATCCAGCTGTAAGCAGCTATCACATTAAAAAAAAAAAACACCCATGGAAGGAACATAGGCACACATAAACACACGGTCCACTGCAGCTTCTAATTTTCTTACAATGATGAACTTACAGCAGATTCATCAGGATTCGGATGGGAAATCACAGCTGTCTTCATGCCTGAAATTTTCCAAAATAACTTGGCCTAAAATTATTTTCAGCTTTGGAGCTGGTTTTCTATGTCCCTAGAAACCAAGAGCACACCATGCTCCTTGCACCCCTTGGCACTTAGCATGTCAGCACGGTGACTATATTTCCAGAGATGGTCCAACATAATTTTCCATCCCAAACACTTGTGGAAGCTGTCATTGACTTTACATATCTAGGTGGGCCCATGCCTATACCAAGAGTTCAGCTATGGGACCGTCAAGCTACCTCTGCCCGTTTCCTGGGGGAACTGCAGTCTCCATAGGAGAGGGAAGCTCAAGCCACACATGTCGGAGTTCCCATCATCAGTCCCAGTGACAGCCAACACTGGCCCCCAAAGATAAGCGGAGAAGACTCCAGACACTGCTTGGCAGCCCGCTGACAGAGAAGACAAGCAAAGCGTGCTTCTCCAGCCTGCCCCAGGAGCTATGAAGGCAAAAACTGGAGGACGAGCATTGTGGTCCTGAGCGACCACGTTTTAGAGTGATTCGTGGTGACTAGGGGTGCTTGGAAGACCAAAAAAGGTGTCTGCCACATTGTCACAGCAGAACATATTCTTCCCATGAGTCTGTTCATCTGGCTATGAGCCTCCATTGGCACTAGCTATGTGCTTCGTATTGGGCCAGGCTGTGAGCCTTCATGGAAACCAGCTATGTGCTTCGTACTGGGCCAGGCTGTGAGCCTTCATGGAAACCAGCTATGTGCTTCGTACTGGGCCAGGCTGTGAGCCTTCATGGAAACCAGCTATGTGCTTTGTACTGGGCCAGGCTGTGAGCCTTCATGGACACCAGCTATGTACTTCATATTGGGTCAGGCTGTGAGCCTTCATGGACACCAGCTACGCGCTACGCGCTACATACTGGGTCAGGCTGTGAGCCTTCATGGACACCAGCTACGTGCTTCGTACTGGGCCAGGCTGTGAGCCTTCATGGACACCAGCTACGTGCTACGTACTGGGCCAGGCTGTGAGCCTTCATGGACACCAGCTACGTGCTACGTACTGGGCCAGGCTGTGAGCCTTCATGGACACCAGCTACGTACTACGTACTGGGCCAGGCTGTGAAAGGGGTGAGAAAGGAGGAAAGTCACCCTCACCCAAGCAGTGGAGGAAAAACCTAAATAGCAGCTGGAGAGAAAAATATGCCATAATTGGGCTGGAGAGATGGCTCAGTGGTTAAGAGCACCAGCTGCTCTTGCAGAGGACCCGGGTTTGGTTCCCAGCACCTCCGTGGTAGCTAACAACTGTCTAGAATTCCAGTTCCAAGGGATCTGATGCCCTCTTTCTGACCTCCACAGGCATTGCATGACATGAGTGCACTTATGTACATGCAGGCAATGCACTTATACACATAAAATAATAAATTTTTTTCTTTTTTTTTGAGACAGGGTCTCCCTATAGCCCCAGCTGGCCTGGAACTTATTCTGTAGACCAGGCTGGTCTTGAACTCAAAGAGACCCTCCTGCCTCTGCCTCCCAAGTGCTAGGATTAAAGCCATAGACCACCATGCCCATTTTAAAGACAGTTCTTAGCCACCATGTGAGTACTGGGAATCGAACCCAAGTCCACTGCAAGAGCAGTTGGTGCTTTTAACTACTGAGCCATCTCTCCAGCCCCAAAATAATAAAATTTTTAATGTCAAAATTAAAGCAGCATTTCGACCCAAAAGAAAAGACCTAACAAGTGGCCGTCACTAACTCTTCCGTTTCCATTTTGACTCATTGGTGGCCCAGGTGTCCTGGTCATGCTCTGCCATGAGACACCCTCCTGCTCTGCCCTGACTGTCGTCAGCCCTTGCTCAGTGCCAGCAGATTCCCAGCTCCGAGTTGCTGGTGGTCTGCTCTCTAGAAACATTCCTGCCCTTTGATCTCAGGTTACCTTCCCAAGGACACATGGGAAACTCCCAGGCTCCTTCACAGAGATAGGTGTGCCAACTGAGTGGTTGTGGACACTGTGACCTCATGTCATTAAAAAGAAAAAGATCTGTCTTGTTCCTTGAAGCATTAGAGACTCTGTGGCTTGCAGAGTCTATAAGGTTCCAGGGTGCTGTGGTGGCTACCTGGACTCTACTGAGAGGCATCTAGAAGATTCCAGTCTGGCTTCACTATGTGCAAAGGTAGTATGTCCAGACACATATAGTGTATCCCCTTTTCATTTTCTCAAACCTCAGTTCCATATGTCTCCAAGGGAAACAGGAGACAGGCAGCCAGTCTGCCAGGGATATGACTCAGCCTGGAGGTTTCTGGTAAGAAAGGAAATCATCTTTTTAATTTCTCTTGCCCAAGTTTGTTCAACTGTCTTGAAACTCTCTCTAGAGCTTAAGGGATCCTGCTTCAGCCTCCTGAGTCGCTGTGGCTAGGGATGCAACTGCCTGGAGGCCTCAGCTCCCAGCCCCATAGTTGTTAGGAAAGCACTGTGGCCATGAATGCAGAGTGGGCCTGCGACACCCACCTCCCAGGCTGAGCCACAGCTTGATATATTTGCCTCCATACCACTCAGCGCTGCTCCGCACTTTCATGGGGATGGAACGCATTACTGAGCCTCACACGCCACTCTTTTATGGAATGCTTGCACTAGGGAATTCTTTATTTTATTATTTTCTTTAATAGCCAGAAAACTAGCAAGTTCACAAAGAAAATTTTTAACTGCCTTTAGTGACCCCTAACCCAAGAGGTTTTGCCTAATCTGTGAATTGGAGTTAAAAGTATTTCTATACCTTTGGAATGGGAGCCCTTTGTCCTTAAAAGAACAGACCATTAGCAATGCGGCCATGCACACACTGTGCTCCTTTGTGGGTTGGTACAAAACAAAACCAGATGTGAAGCACTGGCCCTAGGTTGGAGTGACCCAGGGAAGCCGAGGCTAATCCAACATTCTTAATAACGAAAAACTGTCACCTTTTAACTATCTAATGTTTTTTCTCACTTACAAATGCAAACAAGAATTGACAGCCCACACTGAAACCCATTTCCCTCTGACCACATACTGATTCCATCTGATAAGAGCAGAAATAAAATCTCTTTCCATTTGGTTGTACCCCTGCCATCTGAATATGACTAGGTGCCGGGCACTGCCTTTAACCAACCAAGATCTGGAAGACGTTCTCCGAAAATGAGATGCTTTCGTCATGACCTTTCCCCAGACTGCATTCCTCGGTTCATCAGCCTGCACATTCATGTACAAAGCACAGAAGGTTTCAGCTAAAGTTTCAATAACCTTAGAAATGTTTACCCACCAATAAAACAATTTTAATTTTCAATCACTTTCCTAAATTCAAATGTAATAAACAGAAATGAAAGGAAAAAGTCAATACATATGGAAATCATGACAAAATTTGGGAAGAATTTTGAATATTCTCTCAATATCACATCTATGTACTAAAATCAAACTTAAGATTGCTTCACATACTGAATATTCTATTTTACCACATACATAAGACTTGTACCTAGACACTGATTACATTTTTCAAATTTTCTTTATTACTAATGTGTGTCTGTGTGCGAGGTGTGCGCCTGTATGGTAGGGTGCGAAGTGTGTGCCTGTGTGGTAGGGTGCAAGGTGTGCGCCTGTGTGGTAGGGTGCAAGGTGTGTGTCTGTGTGGTAGGGTGCAAGGTGTGCGTCTGTGTGGTAGGGTTTGAGGTGTGTGGATATGGGCATCAGTGCCACAGCGTGTGTAAGTCGGTACTCTACTTCCATGTTTATGTGAGCTCTAGGAATCAAAGTCAGGTCACATGCTTGCACAGCATGCACCCTTCACCCACTGATCTCTCTTTGCAGTCTGATTGGTTTTAGTTCTCATAAGCATAGCAATTGCATGGGCATATTGCACACTGAACTTCCTATTTCTACACTGAAACTAGAATTGTGTGTGCATGTGTGCATGCATGTATATGCATGTGTGTCTATCTATGTATGTGGATGACAGGTAAGACATGGCCGTGTTATCACATTTCATCAAACCCAGTGTGGGTAGTAAGATATAAAACGCACATGTTTCATGTCTACCTTAGAACGACTAATTGTACTGGTCAAACAGCCATCATTCTTCTTGTCAATGGTGAGACAGACTACGTTCTAGAGTTGGTGGAACATTGTACAATCATGGAAGAACAAACTGTGCCAACACAGGACAGTCCTCAGGATGACTGCAGGGTCCTCAGCCTGGCTGTGTTTGAAGAGCATCATTTGTTGTGCGGCTTCTGCTGTGCATGCCTCATGTTGCAGCCTCCAGACTGGCGTAGACACCAGTCTCCCCTTCCCTGTTTACAGACATGGCCAAAACTGCCTTCAGCCTTAGCCAAATGTCTCTGAAACTGAAGGTCAAGAGGACTACCTAACCAGACAGAGCAGCGTGATGGCCATCCTCAACAGCAGGGTTGAAAGAAACTACGACAGACACAGTGACGACCACAGGCATTTGCTGTCATTAAACCACCCAAAACATGTAACAACTATTTATAAAGAGTCCTAATGAAACTTACCTTCTAGGTGCCACAAAGGTTTTGATATGAGAGACTTTCTTGCCTCCCCCCATAGAACAAGGAGAAATATGACGATGATGAGGTCGTTCTCCAGCTGTAAACTGGAGACAACTATTATGGAGGTAATCTCTTATAAAACCGGTAAAACTGCTTTCTTTAATTGACTAATAGACATAAGAACTATGAAAAGGATTAGTCTCTGTTCAGAACCAAATATAAAACTAAAGTCCTTGGGCTACGTGCTTAGGCAAAGCATATTAATGCAGGAGCTCTGACATCAGCAATGGATTGTTCTACCAGGGGGATGTTGGCCAGGGGATCCAAGGCCCCACAAAAGGTAAGGGCTCCTTGCCCCTAAGCTGGGATACCTGCAGGAGGAGAGGCAATAAGACCCTGCTGCCGAAGACCTGACGTCAACATGGGAGGGATGTATTGAGACCGCACATGCAAGTGTGCAGATGGCCTCTGGAACGCCAGAGAGTGTTACCAAAGGCCACTAAACCAATAAAGCAAATACGGGTCTCCTTGAGTCAAGCAAGACTCCACTGCCAGCACCAGCTACACCTCACCTGCCTGGAAATACTGTGCAGCAGAGGCAGCCATGTGCCTGTATATCCCAAATCTAATTGGCTATTGGCTCTCTCCTTGGAGGAATAACCCATGGCTGATGCCACAAGCTTACATCCTCTACAGGTTAGGAGATGTTATAAGCCACAGTAAGACCCTGTACTCAATTTTACTAGACAGTGAGTGAGAATTAAAGGGGTGAATGATTCATGGATTTACATAAAATCACTCGCACAACGATGAAATGTGTCGTATGCCAACAAGTCAACCTACCATAACTATTAGTGCTGTTTAAATACCTATATATCTAATTGCTTGTGCTTCATTAGTAGGATCAAAAAGGTTATTCCTGGACAAACTGCAGCCCATGAAAGGAAAAACAGCCAGAATTGACCAGAGTCCAAGACAACAGCTCCAGAGAGAGTGGACTGTTTGCTTCTCATCCACCTGTCCCCTTTTCAAGCCTAGGGAACAATCTGCGGGAGAGGGGGCATGGTAGAATGTAAGGGCTGCGATTGGGGTGAATGGTGAAACTACAGAAATGTAGTCTGGACACCATTTATCAACTTGATTGAACAAACAACCCGTCACCCCCCCTGGATGGTGGGCTGTGGGGGTTTGGGCAAAACAGCCTGCAGATGGTTTTGCATGAAGGATGCTTGTATTCATGGATTATCACTTATAGCTAAAAAATGAAAAAACTAGAGAGAAAGATGCAGGACAGTTATGCAGAATGCATGATCTGGGATGGGGGGGGGGGGGCAAGGAATGGGAAATGTGCCTGAACTGAATTGGAAAATAATGTATGAATTGCACAAAGCATCAATAAAAAAAAATAAAAATATATATAAAAAAAGAAATGCAGCATCAAAGGAAGTTAAGAAAGAAGAAAACCATCAGTAAAAGGTGCTTGGAAGAGAGACGCCAATATGCAAAAGTCAAAAGACATTTGGTGCCGGGTGTGGTGGCGCAGGCGGATCTTTGTGAGTTCAAGGACAGCCTGGTCTACAAAGTGAGTTCCAGGACAGCTGGGGCAACAGGGAGACCCTGCCTCAAAAAGAACAACAACAACAACAAAAAAAGACATTTGGTAAGCACAGAAACCAACTCCATGCTAATTTTAAATTTAAACACAACTGCCTAAAGCCAGTGACGTTTATGAAACATGAGTTAGCAGAACACATTCATAATTGGAGGGCAGTCAAAATTTGTACATGAGACATAAAAATACTGTCTATGAAGAGAAATAATGATTAATTGAATTGTATTAAAATTAAGAAAAATGAGGGACTAGAGAGATGGCTCAATGCTTAAGAGTACTGGCTGTTCTTACAGAGGACCCAAGTTCTGTTCCCAGCACCCATATGACAGCTCAAAACCATCTATAACTCCAGCTCCAGGGGAATCTGATCCTTTCTTCTGGCCTCTGTGGGTAACTTCACTCACATGTCCATATCCACACACAGACACACATGTACATACCCACATACAGACACACATACATACTTAAAAATAAAAAGAAAGCTGGGTGTGGTGTTGCATACCTTTAATCACAGTACTTGGGACACAAGAGGCAGGTGGATCTCTGTGAGGTCGAGGTCAGCCTGGTCTACACAGCATGTACTAGGCTAGTTGTGACTACAGGGAAAACCTGCCTCAAAAAACAAAAATAAATAAATAAATAAATAAATAAATAAATAAATAAATAAATCTTCTTTAGAGGAAAAAAGTGATCTTTAAAATTTTTTAATTTATTTATTTGTATGTGTGTGTTTGTGTGTGGGCATGTGTGTGTTTACATGTACAAGCACCTGTGTGCTACACTACACAGTGAGGTCAGAGGACAACTTTCAGGAGTCAGATTTCTCCTTCCATGTTGCCGAGGCACCATCTCTCTTATAGTTTCTCCTGCTGCTCTGGGTATTCCAGGTAACTCATACTGTAGATGATATTTTAGCACATCTAATCCACTATTTGTATTCCCAGTGAGCCTCCATGGACCAATAAGAAAACAGAAAACTCAACAGGAAAACAGGGAAGAAATTTAGCTATCCTTCATAAAAGATGTGCATGTGACCATTACATGCATGGACAGGGCCTCATGAGAAACCCAGGAAATGCAAATTAAGACAGAGAACATTGCATATGGATACAGACGGCTAACACACTGACAGCTACGGTGTCCTACAAAGCTTTAGAGAGACAGGAATGCTCACACACAGTATGCAGACAGAACGACTTCCAGAAAGACAGAATGACTTCCAGGAAGACAGATGGATTCTGACCCACAGCTTCCAGGGACTTCCACAAAAGGGGAGCAACAGAAGGTGTTCAGTCGTATAGGAGAGAGCATGAAGCGGCTGATCACATGTCTGCAGACAAGGAGCAGAGGCTGCCCAGCCAAGGCTCGGCTATAACCTTCATAATTCCCCCTTAATGCCCAACTTCTACCGGCTAGGCCTTGCCTCTTAAAGGTTCCACAGACTCCTCAAATGGTGTCAACAACTGGGAGCCACACATTCAAACACAGGAGCCTTTGGGAAGCATGCTATACTCACACCATGATGGTTCTGTTGGAAAACAGATGGCAGATCCCAAGAGATGACTGAAGAGACCCATATGAAAGGATTCACAAGTGAGAGGAGAATCGGGTAGACACCAAGGGTGATGGAGTTGCAGGGCTGGTGAGAACGGAAGCCACCACCATTCCTAAGCCTAAAAGTGCAGGGATGAAGCGGTGATGCAGTGGTAGCCACAGCACAGGAGAAGACCAGGTGAGACTCAGGAAACCATCCCAGACCACTCTCCCCAATTCCTAGCTACTGTCCATGAAAGTCAAAGTCCCCAGAAAGAAGGAGCCAGGACAGAAGAGAATGGAGAGTGGGTTGAAGGAGAAAATGAGACGGCTCAGCAGTAAAGAGCACTGGGTGCTCTGCAGAGGACCTGGGTTGGATTCCCAGTAGCCACATGGTGGCTAACTACCATCCATGACTCCAGTTCCAAGGGATCTGACACCGTCCTCTGACCTCTGTGGGCATTGCACAACATGGGTGCACTTAAATACACACAAGCAGTACAGTCATACACATAAAATAAAATATAAAAAGAGAAGAAAGTGAGACAAATTCAGTTTGAAGGACCTGGCCATCCTCCAATCACATCCACACTCAGATACACTCAGACACACCTACCTCAGAGTCATCCTCCACTCACATCCACACTCGAATACACTCAGACACGCCTACCTCAGAGTCATCCACCACTCACATCCACTCTCGGGTACACTCAGACATGCCTACCTCAGAGTCATCCACCACTCACATCCACACTCGGATACACTCAGACACGCCTACCTCAGAGTCATCCTCCACTCACATCCACACTCGGATACACTCAGACACGCCTACCTCAGGGTCATCCGCCACTCACATCCACTCTCGGATACACTCAGACACGCCTACCTCAGAGTCATCCACCACTCACATCCACACTGGGATACACTCAGACACGCCTACCTCAGAGTCATCCGCCACTCACATCCACACTCGGATACACTCAGACACGCCTACCTCAGGGTCATCCACCACTCACATCCACTCTCGGATACACTCAGACACGCCTACCTCAGGGTCATCCACCACTCACATCCACTCTCGGGTACACTCAGACACGCCTACCTCAGGGTCATCCACCACTCACATCCACTCTCGGGTACACTCAGACATGCCTACCTCAGGGTCATCCACCACTCACATCCACTCTCGGGTACACTCAGACACGCCTACCTCAGGGTCATCCAGCCACTCACATCCACTCTCGGGTACACTCAGACATGCCTACCTCAGGGTCATCCACCACTCACATCCACTCTCGGGTACACGCAGACCCGCCTACCTCAGGGTCATCTACCACAGCCAGACACCAGAAGCATCAGTTCAGGGAGGCGCCTTCATGCCTTGCCACACTTTAAAGCAACAAAAATGAAAATACAGGTTTGCATAAGGGCATGAATATTTCTCAGCAGACATAGTGTTGGGAGGAGAGGCTGACCCAAAGGAATAAACTGAACATTATTATCTATATGAAGATCAAAAACGACAGAAAGCTTAACAATAACACCTATACACATTCATGTGAGAGGATGATGTTCACCTTTGGAGGAGAGGAACAGCTAAAACCTAAGAAGCATGAAGAATGTTATTCCCCAGATTATAATTAATGATATGTGCAGTGATTTATGTAACCTCTCTAGATGCTATGTACCACACTGTTTTTTTGTTTGTTTGTTTGTTTTTGTTTTTGTTTTTTTGATCTTTCGAGACGGGTTCTCTGTAGCCCCAGCTGTCCTGGACTCACTCTGTAGACCAGCTGCCTTGAACTCACCAAAGATCCGCCTGCCTCTGCCTCCCGAGTACCACATTGTTTTAATTGATAAGAATGTGGAGTGCATCCATAAGAGCTGTCAGGGGCCTTCTCTTGTTCTGTTACACGCCATCTATGTGACTACATAAGAGCTGTCAGGGGCCTTCTCTTGTTCTGTTACAGGCCATCTATGTGACTACATAAGAGCTGTCAGAGGCCCTCTCTTGTTCTATTACAGGCCATCTATGTGACTACATAAGAGCTGTCAGAGGCCTTCTCTTGTTCTGTTACAGGCCATCTATGTGACTACATAAGAGCTGTCAGGGGCCTTCTCTTGTTCTGTTACAGGCCATCTATGTGACTACATAAGAGCTGTCAGGGGCCTTCTCTTGTTCTGTTACAGGCCATCTATGTGACTACATAAGAGCTGTCAGGGGCCTTCTCTTGTTCTGTTACACGCCATCTATGTGACTACATAAGAGCTGTCAGGGCCTTCTCTTGTTCTGTTACAGGCCATCTATGTGACTACATAAGAGCTGTCAGAGGCCTTCTCTTGTTCTTTACAGGCCATCTATGTGACTACATAAGAGCTGTCAGGGCCTTCTCTTGTTCTGTTACAGGCCATCTATGTGACTACATAAGAGCTGTCAGAGGCCTTCTCTTGTTCTGTTACAGGCCATCTATGTGACTACATAAGAGCTGTCAGGGGCCTTCTCTTGTTCTGTTACAGCCATCTATGTGACTACATAAGAGCTGTCAGGGGCCTTCTCTTGTTCTGTTACAGGCCATCTATGTGACTACATAAGAGCTGTCAGGGGCCTTCTCTTGTTCTGTTACAGCCATCTATGTGACTACATAAGAGCTGTCAGGGCCTTCTCTTGTTCTGTTACAGGCCATCTATGTGACTACATAAGAGCTGTCAGAGGCCCTCTCTTGTTCTATTACAGGCCATCTATGTGACTACATAAGAGCTGTCAGGGCCTTCTCTTGTTCTGTTACAGGCCATCTATGTGACTACATAAGAGCTGTCAGAGGCCTTCTCTTGTTCTGTTACAGGCCATCTATGTGACTACATAAGAGCTGTCAGAGGCCTTCTCTTGTTCTTTACAGGCCATCTATGTGACTACATAAGAGCTGTCAGGGGCCTTCTCTTGTTCTGTTACATGGCCATCTATGTGACTACATAAGAGCTGTCAGAGGCCTTCTCTTGTTCTGTTACAGGCCATCTATGTGACTACATAAGAGCTGTCAGAGGCCTTCTCTTGTTCTGTTACAGGCCATCTATGTGACTACATAAGAGCTGTCAGGGGCCTTCTCTTGTTCTGTTACAGGCCATCTATGTGACTACATAAGAGCTGTCAGGGCCTTCTCTTGTTCTGTTACAGCCATCTATGTGACTACATAAGAGCTGTCAGGGGCCTTCTCTTGTTCTGTTACAGCCATCTATGTGACTACATAAGAGCTGTCAGAGGCCTTCTCTTGTTCTGTTACAGCCATCTATGTGACTACATAAGAGCTGTCAGAGGCCTTCTCTTGTTCTGTTACAGCCATCTATGTGACTACATAAGAGCTGTCAGGGGCCTTCTCTTGTTCTGTTACAGGCCATCTATGTGACTACATAAGAGCTGTCAGGGCCTTCTCTTGTTCTGTTACACGCCATCTATGTGACTACATAAGAGCTGTCAGAGGCCTTCTCTTGTTCTGTTACAGGCCATCTATGTGACTACATAAGAGCTGTCAGCGGCCTTCTCTTGTTCTGTTACAGGCCATCTATGTGACTACATAAGAGCTGTCAGGGCCTTCTCTTGTTCTGTTACAGGCCATCTATGTGACTACATAAGAGCTGTCAGGGCCTTCTCTTGTTCTATTACACGCCATCTATGTGACTACATAAGAGCTGTCAGAGGCCTTCTCTTGTTCTGTTACAGGCCATCTATGTGACTACATAAGAGCTGTCAGGGGCCTTCTCTTGTTCTGTTACAGGCCATCTATGTGACTACATAAGAGCTGTCAGAGGCCTTCTCTTGTTCTGTTACAGGCCATCTATGTGACTACATAAGAGCTGTCAGAGGCCTTCTCTTGTTCTGTTACAGGCCATCTATGTGACTACATAAGAGCTGTCAGAGGCCTTCTCTTGTTCTGTTACAGGCCATCTATGTGACTACATAAGAGCTGTCAGAGGCCTTCTCTTGTTCTGTTACAGGCCATCTATGTGACTACATAAGAGCTGTCAGAGGCCTTCTCTTGTTCTGTTACAGGCCATCTATGTGACTACATAAGAGCTGTCAGAGGCCTTCTCTTGTTCTGTTACAGGCCATCTATGTGACTACATAAGAGCTGTCAGAGGCCTTCTCTTGTTCTGTTACAGGCCATCTATGTGACTACATAAGAGCTGTCAGAGGCCTTCTCTTGTTCTGTTACAGGCCATCTATGTGACTACATAAGAGCTGTCAGAGGCCTTCTCTTGTTCTGTTACAGGCCATCTATGTGACTACATAAGAGCTGTCAGAGGCCTTCTCTTGTTCTGTTACAGGCCATCTATGTGACTACATAAGAGCTGTCAGAGGCCTTCTCTTGTTCTGTTACAGGCCATCTATGTGACTACATAAGAGCTGTCAGAGGCCTTCTCTTGTTCTGTTACAGGCCATCTATGTGACTACATAAGAGCTGTCAGAGGCCTTCTCTTGTTCTGTTACAGGCCATCTATGTGACTACATAAGAGCTGTCAGAGGCCTTCTCTTGTTCTGTTACAGGCCATCTATGTGACTACATAAGAGCTGTCAGAGGCCTTCTCTTGTTCTGTTACAGGCCATCTATGTGACTACATAAGAGCTGTCAGAGGCCTTCTCTTGTTCTGTTACAGGCCATCTATGTGACTACATAAGAGCTGTCAGAGGCCTTCTCTTGTTCTGTTACAGGCCATCTATGTGACTACATAAGAGCTGTCAGAGGCCTTCTCTTGTTCTGTTACAGGCCATCTATGTGACTACATAAGAGCTGTCAGAGGCCTTCTCTTGTTCTGTTACAGGCCATCTATGTGACTACATAAGAGCTGTCAGAGGCCTTCTCTTGTTCTGTTACAGGCCATCTATGTGACTACATAAGAGCTGTCAGAGGCCTTCTCTTGTTCTGTTACAGGCCATCTATGTGACTACATAAGAGCTGTCAGAGGCCTTCTCTTGTTCTGTTACAGGCCATCTATGTGACTACATAAGAGCTGTCAGAGGCCTTCTCTTGTTCTGTTACAGGCCATCTATGTGACTACATAAGAGCTGTCAGAGGCCTTCTCTTGTTCTGTTACAGGCCATCTATGTGACTACATAAGAGCTGTCAGAGGCCTTCTCTTGTTCTGTTACAGGCCATCTATGTGACTACATAAGAGCTGTCAGAGGCCTTCTCTTGTTCTGTTACAGGCCATCTATGTGACTACATAAGAGCTGTCAGAGGCCTTCTCTTGTTCTGTTACAGGCCATCTATGTGACTACATAAGAGCTGTCAGGGGCCTTCTCTTGTTCTGTTACAGGCCATCTATGTGACTACATAAGAGCTGTCAGGGGCCTTCTCTTGTTCTGTTACACGCCATCTATGTGACTACATAAGTAATTCTGGGCTGAGACTTCAGCTGCACAGACAGCATCAGGAACAAAGGGGAAGGCAAAAAGTATTTCACTATCTGATAAGTTTCCAAATGAAGGAGACTCCACTCAGATCCTGGATGGTGATTTGTATAAAACATCTACTCCACATAAAAAATGGACAAACCAGGGCCCCAGGACATAGCCCAAATAGTAAAGTGTGAGGACCTGGTTCAAGCCTCAGCACCCAAACCAAAAACCTCTATAATCCCAGGGCTGGGAGGTGAAAACAGGAAGATCCCTGAGCTCCTGGTCGGACAGTCTAGGGGAATCAACAAGCTCCAAGTTCAGTGAGCAATCTTGTCAAAAATAAGGCAGAAAGCAATAGAAGAAGACACCCAACATCAACCTGTGGCCTACACACACACACACACACACACACACACACACACACACAGGGTTTTTTTGTTTTGTTTTGTTTTGTCTTTTTGAGACAGGGTCTCTCTTTAGTCCCAGCTCGCCTGGACCTTGCTATGTAGACAAAGCTGGCCTTGACTCACAGAGATCCACCTGCCTCTGCCTCCCGAGTGCTGGAATTAAAGGTGTGCACCACCACATCCGGTCTCAGGGTTACTTTTGTCCTCAAGAGAGCAGCTCAAACGTGTGTTGAAGCACTCTGGGGAAGTGTGCACTTTCACAGTGGAGGTGACATCTTACTATGTGGTAAATGATCAGTTCACTTTCTCTGGGGCATGGGGGATCTTTCACATCCCTCCCCACTCCTGGAGAGTGCCAAGTCTGAGCAGGTGGTCTCCTGACAAGGGCTCTCCCCAGGAGGCTGCATTGTGCTTAGGAGTTAGGCTTGCACAGATCTAAAGGAACTGCCCTTGGGCTTGAGGACCATGTTTCCTGGGCTGCAGGACCATGTTCTCTGGGCTGGAGTACCATGTTCCCTTGGGCTGGAGGACCACGTTCCCTGGGCTGGAGGACCATGTTCCCTGGGCTGGAGGACCATGTTCCCTGGGCTGGAGGACCATGTTCCCTTGGGCTGGAGGACCATGTTCCCTGGGCTGGAGGACCATGTTCCCTGGGCTGGAGGACCATGTTCCCTGGGCTGGAGGACCATGTTCCCTGGGCTGGAGGACCATGTTCCCTGGGCTGGAGGACCATGTTCCCTGGGCTGGAGGACCATGTTCCCTGGGCTGGAGGACCATGTTCCCTGGGCTGGAGGACCATGTTCCCTGGGCTGGAGGACCATGTTCCCTGGGCTGGAGGACCATGTTCCCTGGGCTGGAGGACCATGTTCCCTGGGCTGGAGGACCATGCTCCCTGGGCTGGAGGACCATGTTCCTTGGGCTGGAGGACCATGTTCCCTGGGCCACTCATATATTTGAGCCCTCAGAGGGTGTGAAGAATACTGACATGCTGGGAGCAAGGACTGGTGGTCTTTGTGGCGGGCAAAAGCCAGATTTTGCTGAAGTGTCTGAATCTGTCCCTGGGCTGTTGGAAGCCGGCAGGACTGGAGATGGAGTTGGGCTTATCTGATCTGAGTAACAGATTCTAAAGTTTCCCTAGTCGCCACATAAAGGATGTGCTTACAGCATCCACACCCCGTCCATCTGAAGAAGGATGGTGGCCCAGGAGTGGCCGAGGAAGAGCTGACAAGGCTGGTGGCAGCATTAAAGGGGCTCTCGGGGCACACCTGTAGATTCAAGCATTATTAGTACTCTTGATCAAGGATAAAAATTTGTGGTTTGAATATAAAATTGTGATGTCAATAAGATTCAGATATCTCAGGCTATAAAGATGGCTCGGCGAGGAAAGCTGATGACCTGAGTTCAATCCCCAGGCCCCACATGCTGGAAGGAAAGAACAGGCTCCCACAACTTGTCCTCTGACCTCCACATGCCTGCTGTGCCATGTGTGCACCCTCTTTTACACACACATATAGTTCATACAACTACATGCACAATAATAATAAATAGGATAAAAATAATTTTAAGGGCTGGAGAGATGGCCTAGCGGTTAAGAGTGCTGACTGTTCTTGCAGAGGACCCGGGTTCGATTCCCAGCACCCACATGGCGGCTGAGAACCGTCTTTGACTCCAGTTCCAGGGGAATCCGACGCCCTCTTTGCATCATTGCATAACACAGGTACACCAACCTACATGCAGACAGTACATTCATACACATAAAAATAAATAAAATTAAAAATTAATGTATCTCTGATTACATTTGATAATTATTCTTCCCATTGGCTAAAGTTCTTATTATATGGGGTCATAACTGAAAGATACCTGAGTAATACTATACCAGTCTGGAGAATTTCTATTGTAGGAAGTGACTTGAATTCAAACCTAAAGCAGCATCAGCAATATTTCACTATGTATTTGCAGCCAATGATAACCCTGCCAAGGGGAGAAACTTGCTTTTTAGACCCAGTATAACCATGAGCTGTTTCAAATATAAGTTTTTGCAAAAAGCAGATAATTATATTAAAACATATAAAATAAGATTTGTACCTTTACTCAAAAGTAAGGAATGATTTATGCCTGAAGTAATGGTCTTCACAAAATATGCATTTTCCTTATCATATCTATAAATTTATTAATAAAAGGGCTTTGTCTTGATTTACTAACAGTGGAAAAGATGGATTACATGGGTACCATAAGAAGAGGATGGCATAAATCCAAATCCACACACACACACACCTTAAATTCTCTTGATTGCAAAATGACAAATGGCTGTGCAAAATTACAATCAGTTAAAGCATTTTAGTTATAAAATTGGTTCTGCTACAACTGTGGTACTGGCAGAGTTAAAAACCCCCATCGTTAGTTAACAGTTCACAGTGTGGCCTGGGCATATGAAACTGTTTCATTTCAAGCAAGAAATGATCTACATATAGCTTCATGAGACAAAACAAGGGTTTAGTTCAAAATAATTCCTAGTTATTTATCAAAGCTTAATGGAGGCCCTGTCTCATAAATCAACTCAGATTAGACAAAAGGGAAAAACATGGTCTTGTTTATTTCTGTCTTTTTCATGGCAATCACAATGACTGAACTGTTAGTTTCATGGGAGTTCCCAGCTGAAATCCAAGCAACTCTGCTGTGTCAACCTGATCAGATGCTAAATAATAGACATATATCAACAATAAAGGAAGTATAAGCTCTATTAAACTCTTCCATGGGACGAAACTGCTGTTCCTTGTAGGCCAGGGTGGTTATTTCACATTTGCCTTTGGGGGAAAAATCATTTATAAAATATCCCTAGATGGGACCAGTTTTCTACCCAAAATCATTTTATCAAATGCCATTGGCTCATACATCTCTGGGTTCTCTTCCTGAAGCATATCCTACAATTCTAGAGTTCTTAAAATAATAGAGATACAAAAAGCCTCTTCCAAAACCAGTGTGTGCTCATACCTGCCTCAGCTTCCTGATAGCTCAGCCTTATTGCTAGATAGTTTTAAATGAACCACCAGATAGCTGGTTATCTCAGGCAGACAAGCTCTGAATGATATTTTCCCTGTTCCCTTCCCTAGAATCCAGAAGGCAGTGTTGTTGCAGACCTATATTAAATGTACCACTAAACCATCAATGAGCATCTACCACTAACATCTCTCCAAAAGATACATTTCTGAGTTCTGCCTTCTTTTCTGCTGATTATGACAACATTTGCGGTTCAAACAGGAATTGAAGCAGAGACTATGGAGGAATGCTGCTTGCTGGATCACAGTCGGTTAGGGCTGACATATAACCCAGAGTGGCACTGCCCACAGTAGACTGGGCCTTTCTCATCAATGAGCCATGAAGGCAATTTCCCACAGACCAATCTGATCCAGGAAATCCGTCGACCCAGACCCCTCTTCCCAGGGGACTCCAGGTTCTGTCAAGTTGGCAATAAATCTCACTAGGGTGGATGCCTCTTCCCGTTCTATAGCTGAGGAAACCAGGGCTCCCACAGGCCCCATACTCAAAGTCAGAGAGTGACAGGCAGAGGGGAAATCAGGATGCCTCCAACCAGGAAGCTGTGGGGGTATGGAGCCTCTTCTCTGAGCTGCCACACCCCAAAAATAATCCTCTCTGTGGTTCTCACCCAATTTATCACTGCAGTTTCCAACCAGACCATAGTCACCCATGTGGAAAATACATTGCTACCCAGCCTGATTTGCTGCTGGGTCTCCATGCCATTTCACATGAAGACAGTCAACAGACGAGGGCGAGATCTGGTTTCAAAAACATAATTGAAATGAATTCACGGGGCAAGCTCTGCAGAGCCTACCATCACTGTCGGGCCCCGCAGGCTCTGAGCTGCCCCCCACTCTCCTCTGGACTCCCCTCTCTCCTAATATATGCCTAGCTGCCTTGCTATCCAGCAAATCCCCAAAGTCAGGGCCCACCTTTCATTAAAGAGCATTTTGTTTTTGTTAGTGTTTCAAGACTTGGACTCAGAGTGACAGAATTATAAAATTAATCCAATTTTCTTTCATTTATTTTGTTATTTGTTCCTCTAAAAGATGTATTTTGGATGACACCATTTAACCCCACCATTTTCCCACATCAAAGCTCTCTTTGGAAGCTCTGAGACCTGACCCAAGCTAGACCATGACTTTGCCAGCCATAAAGCCCAGCCCACGTGGAAGAAGGGTAGAATATACTATTTGACTTGAGTTCACATTGAATTTTGGTGTCAAAAAATCAAGTTTGAATTGCTTTAATCAGCTGCCAATATTATGAGTCTTTCTGGCTTGGATTTCTATAAACAGAGAATAAATTCAAATATGACAGAAAGTGGCAGCAATGAACTGATAACTAAACCAGGAATGGTTATGTATGCATGGTTTACTGGGAACACAGTCACATCTTCAACTACATGTCTCTGCTGGTCCCTTCAGTCAACACGTCCCCAGAGCCACTGGGGAGTCACACTCAAGATCTGCCCAGTAACTCACTCACCCTGGACACAGAATCCTCCAGCTTCGGCCAGCAATGTTTCCTGAAGAAAATTCAAAATCAGGCAGCACACAAGCACCTCACCACTTCCAGTGAGGCCAGAGGTCAGAGAAATTCAAAATGGCTTGTACAGGAATGGGGAGATAGCTCAGTCCAAGAAGTACTTACACTGCTTGCCAGTATAAAACCTGAATTCACTCCCCTAAACCCCAAGGGCTAGTGGCACACACTTAAAATGCTAGCAGTGGTGGAGAGAGGTAGATCCCTAGGAAGGAGATCACAGGTCAGCAAGTTCCAGGCTGGTGAGAAATCCTGTCCCAAAACATAAGGTAGCCAGAGGAAGGCAACACTTCCATTGACCTCTGTCCTCCATACATATGTGCCTGTACACACACGTGAACACACACAGAAGAATGCATTGAACATTATGTACACATATGAAAATGTCATAATGAACTGTTATTTAACACGATTAATAGATGCTTTCTAAAGGATAAAAATGATCCATTTTTTACAATAACATTGCTTTCCAGGTTAAACAGCTCTTGGAAGTTGTTGAGCTTTTGTAGAGTTAATAACAGCCGCCATTATAGAAGCTTGCAAAACTTATTTTTGAAACTATATTAGAAATTCCAAGGAAGTAAGCAGAGATGACCCTGGTGTTCTCAGAGATCTTTCCTGGAATGTGATGTGAACGTGATGTGAAGCTCATGCCACCACGTCCTCCTGGGGCTCCCACATCCTCCTGGGGCACCCTCCACCACCTGTCTGGCAAGAATCCTTTATTGGGCTCCACATCCTGCCTGAGATCCAGCTCTGTGCAAAGCCAAGCCAAGGACATGCCCATGGTCTCCCCTGCCTCTTACAGACCTATGCCTTCTTCTGCTGCCCACCACTAGTCCAGCAGCCCAGCAACCTCTCCTGGACATCCAGAAATGCTCCCCTCTTCTCAAGCCCTCTCCTCCAATGTTCTCTGCTCCTCTGTCAGCAGGGGGAGATAGGGACTCAACCAGTAGCAGCTCCTCCTCCTCTTCCTCCTCCTCCTCCTCCTCCTCCTCCTCCTCCTCACTACTGACCTGCCCCAAGTTCCTGCAGACTTAACATCCTAAACCTCAGCCATGCCATCTTCTCCTGTGGGAGGAGAGAACATTCATGGGGGCAGAACTCATCTCTAGACATGTGCCTTCAACCTACTGCAACTGGTAAAGAGGGAAGGAAGGAAGGGAAAGAGGGAGGCAGAGGGAGGGAGAGAGGGGGGGAGGGAGGGAGGAGGAAGGGAGGGAGGGAGGGAGGAAGGGAGGAGGAGGAAGGGAGGGAGGGGGAAGAAAGGAAACAATGAAACAAAGAAAGATAGCTGAGATTCCAATGTCTCTGCCAGTCCTTCTATTGATCTCACCTTGGGTTAAGATGTGGGTCTATGGAAATGAAGAACCTGGACAAAAAAGCTCCCTTGTCTTCAGGACAATGAGAGAATACACTGAGAAGCCATGTTCTAAAAGTAAAGATCAAACTGCTATTGACTGGAGGGGGGCAGCTGGAGGGTGGGGCATGAGTTAAAACTGACTCACAAGGAGGAGTTGCGAGTGTTCTCTAGCCCTCCATCACAAACCTTCTGCCACGCAGGGCAGGCTGTCTGTCCGGAGGCGAGGCTGGTCAGGAAGGTGTTCCTCCCTGTCTTGGTACCACTGGAGAAGGGAGTGAATGACAAGGAGCAAATAATCCAGGGCGAACCAGCTCCATGGAAACAAGAACTCAGAGCCAGGGTGGCCAGGGGAAAATCTTCTCTGTCTCCCACACTCACTCTTGCTCTCTCTCTCTCTCTTTCTTTCTTTCCCATCTCCCTCTCCCCCAATCTACCTCCCTTTCCCTCTTCCCCTCCCAATTCTCCACTAACCCCAGAAAATTTATTTCTCGAATTTGATCTAAATAAATTTGATGTATCTCGAAACTACCTGAAGTTTAAAAAGCAGGCTTGCAAGTGTGTATTAGAGACCACACCGGATCAGGTGGGAAGAGATCCTCATAACTATACTTATAACCAAACTGAGCAATAGAAAAACCAGAAAGTTACTTTAATCTTAGTAATGTAAAGTTTTAGTTAGCTTTTCAAGTAATTTCATATATTTAGATATGACTACACACAAATACAACTATTTGCTAACATAACAATGGGAACTAGAGCGCTGGCTCAGTGGTTGAAAGCAGTGGCTGTCCTCACAGAGGACCTGGGTTCGGTTCCCAGGACCCACAAGGTGGCTAACAACCCTCCATAATTCCAGTTCCAGGGGATCCAACACCCTCTTCTGACTTCTGCGGGCATTGTAACACATGGGTTCACTTACATTCATGTAGGAAATACACTCATACACATAAAATAAAAATAATAAATAAAATACTTAAATAAAAATATCAACTAGGCACAGACTTTGTTATAAAAACAAATTCATTTTTAATTTAAGAAAGATGAAAAGCAGTATGAAACATTACCAAGGACTCGGGGTGCAACTTGTTGGTGAACTCACAAAGATTCACTTTTCTCCCTTTCTGGGGTGTGGCTGGAAGATCGGTTGAATATCAAGGAGTAAGAAAACCATGGATGGACCAATTTCCTTGGAAATAAACCCAGAACAGAGTGACTAGGAAAAATGTAAGCTCCATTCCACACAGCACCAGAGTGGCAGCCTCGGTAATCCCTGCCTCGCTTGCACTGGAGAAGCCTGGGGTCCCACTCCTAAGAATGCGAAAACAATCTGGGGAAGGGGTGGTCTCATAGCCCTTTATGATGCCAAGGAGGACCTCAAACTTCTAATCCTCCTGATCCACCTCCCAAGTACTACAGACACAGACACAGACACACTCCACCACACCTGGTTGCACCATGCTGGGACCAAACCCAAGCTTTCAGGCATGCTGGAAGCCTTCTAGTAGCAGAACTACATCCCCAGTTCCCATTTTCTAAATATATGAAAATATAAAATCAAGTAACAAAAGGAGTCAGTTATACTAAGAGTGGACATAGGTACATTAAGAATTTTGAGTAAAGATACAACAATTGAATGAGGAAAAAATACCAGCTCTGGAAAGGACTGAGAGAAAAAATATGTACAGAGAGTTAACAAGTGGGACGGATCACCTGTAAAGGTTAGAAAGCACTGAACATAGGTGGCTGAAATGGGATCCACCTATATGTTCTGTGCCTTCTAATGAGAAGCCAAAGAGAGGA
Source organism: Rhizomys pruinosus (assembly GCA_009823505.1). Classification (NCBI taxonomy): domain Eukaryota; kingdom Metazoa; phylum Chordata; class Mammalia; order Rodentia; family Spalacidae; genus Rhizomys; species Rhizomys pruinosus. The sequence goes on from VZQC01009198.1 coordinate 370,235, forward strand.
CCAGAGAGAGCTGGAACTTTCCCCAGAGGGTGGGCTCTGTGGAGGACGGAAGCACGGCTCAAATTTGTATGAAGGCCCTCACCCCCAAAAGCTAGGAGGTCAGTGGTTATACATCACCAACCTAGAGAATCTTTAATGTGACAGGCGCATGTATGATTGATTCGAAATTCCTTCACTGCACAGTGAGTCACGCACAGCGTAGACCTCTAGATTTCCTTGTTTGCTGTTTTCATTAGCATATATTAATCATTCATCATAATGGGTTTCATTATAACATCATATATATATATATATATATATATATATATGATGCATTTCAATCACATTCACCCCATTACATGCTTTCTCATCTCCCTCTCCTGCCTGCTAATCTTTTTCTTCTATGTGTGTGTGTGTGTGTGTGTGTGTGTGAGAGAGAGAGAGAGAGAGAGAGAGAGAGAGAGAGAAAGAGGGAGAGGAGAGAGAGAGTTCCATTATAGTCGCTTAACCCACACTGAAGAAAACATCTCTCCCTCCACCAACAACCATTTACAGACCTGTAGATCTCTGAGTTCGCTCACTAGGACTGGTTTGAGGTCCCCAGAGCTGCCCTAACAAAGAGCCACAGGCTGGGTGGGTGGCTTCGATGGCAAAGATGTGCTGCCTCACAGTTTAGGTCAAATAAGGTCATATCTTAAAATATTTGGAGATTAGAACATCAAATTATGAATTTTAGAGGGACATGGTTGAACCTGTGGTGACATATTTAGAATTATGCACTAGGAAGCTGTGTATCTTTGTAAAAATGACTATTCATTGGGATTTTGGTATTATTAAGACGTAAATATCACCCCTAACCATATTTAGCCACAATTTTAGCTTGATTTCGTGTATTGCGACATGCACAATGGATGGATCTTTAACTTTACATGGTACTACAGCCAAGGGACGGCCTAGCAAGTTGTTTAGCTGCTGGAAATTAAAAGAGAAAGTGGCAGATGCCTTTAATCCTAGCACTTGGGAGGCAGAGGCAGGAGGATCTCTGTGAGTTCAAGGGTAGCCTGGTCTATAGAGCGAGTTCCAGGACAGCTGGGGCTACAGGGAGACCCTGTCTCGAAAAGACCAAAAAGAGAGAGAAAGAGAAAGAGAGAGAGAGAGAGAGAGAGAGAGAGAGAGAGAGAGAGTCACTATCAACCCTTTGAATCACATTCTTTCAGGCTACATGTGGAGTTTTCCAGCTGAAAACAGTGGTATCTTCTATGTTTTCATCTTGAAATTTGTTCTATTAACTGCCTGTATTTTGGCTGAGTTCCCCTGTAAATGTGTGATGATCTAGCTAACCTGCTTATTTTAGTGGCTGCCCGAGGCTCCCTCGTATGAGCAAACCAGAGGTTATTCTCTGCTGGCCTGCTGCACTCTGACTTCCGACCTTGTTTCTATGTCTGGGACCTGGACAGTATCTCTCCACGCACACCCCACTTCGTTTGTCCCCTCGCCTTCTTCAAGTGCTAGCTACATGTCACTCTCCTTCTGAAATCTTTTTAAAAATATTTTATGTATTTTATGTGTATGAGTATATTGCCTGCATGTGTATAAGTGCACCTGCAGCCCCAGAGGTCAGAAGAGAGTGTTGGATCCCTTGGAACTGGAGTTACAGATGGTTGTTAGCCACCATGTGGGTTCTGGGAATCAAACCCCAGTCTGCTGCAAAAATAGTCAGTGCTCTTAACCACTGAGCCATCTCTCCAGCTCTCCCTCCGAAATCTTGATGAGCACTTTATAAGAAACTGCAGGATCATGCTCTCCTTTTGCTGTCTGTTTTTCTCTCTCTCACTTTCCCCATCCACACAGACTCAACTTAATCCCATTGGTGATTGTCCTCACTGAATGCAGGCACTGAGGACAGGACAGGCTTGTTATCTGTTTTGCTCACAGCCTGTACCCAGAGTCCAGAACAGGACTTAGCCAGAGTACACCTTCGAAACTGTTGAACAACTGAAGCGCCTCCTTCTAAGCAGAAAATGAAGCCAGTTCCAATATATTCCAATGTGCAGAACAAAGTTCTTTTTAAATGTCTTCAATTACTTAGGAAAGCAATTAAAGAAAGTCGTAGGACACAAAAACCTGTGCCATCTCTGTACCACGAACACGCACTTACACTGAGGTATCAAGCTTAATTGTTCTCACATGAATTGCTGTGTTGAAATCACCACAATAAGATACCAGTTGATAACGGTATCATTATGCAGCCTAAAAGCCTCACGTTCATGATGGCAGCTCCTACTCTATAATCATAGAGAAATCTCAAGCTCAGTTCTGACCCAACCAACTGGTAGACCTGAAATCTGATTCTTAGAAAAATTTTTTCTTCTTTTTTTTAAAGTTAATTTTTATTAAGTGCATTTCATACAACATTTTTTTTTTTTTTTGGTGTTTTTGAGACAGGGTCTCCCTGTAGCCCCAGCTGTCCTGGAACTCGCTCTGTAGACCAGGCTGGCTTTGAATTCACAAAGATCCACCTGCCTCTGCCTCCCGAGTGCTAGGATTAAAGGCGTGCGCCACCACGCCCAGCCTTTTTTTTTTAATTTTTTTTCAGAAGAGAGCTTGAACGCAGTCCCCCACTACCACAAATTGTGCAGTCGAGTTTCCTGAATTTGGGGAAATCACAGAGGTCAGCACATCCCAAGTGCAATGGATGAGCCTCACCCTGGGAAAACCACCTTCTTGATCATGGTATCTCCCCTGCCAGGTAAGTATAGGGGGGATTATTTCTAAGAAGCTTAAAGGTCTTCTGTTTTTTGTTTTCATGATTTGGGGCCCACCAATTAGATAACGAAATTTAAATTCTAAGTTAACAAAAAATAGGTCTTTCCCGTCTTTCTTCAGCTCAATTCAATGACTCACAGGTCCCACAAACAGAAAGCTGACTAAGCTGCAGTAAAGGCCCTGCGGTCACAGGGACCTTTGCTTGTCTCCTCTGTATCTACAGCACTGGGACCTCAGCTCAGAGGTCAACGCCAACGTCTTTAGCTCATTTGCCTTATGTTTAAGACCACAAGCCACTTTTGGGAAATTACTAAGAAACTCTCTATGCTTAAGTCTTAGTGAATTTCTTGATAATCTTATTTTACCATTTGTTATGTATTGTGTATATGTATGTGTGTATGTGTGTGTGTATATATATATTCCAGATCAATTAATTTATCCATAACTTCCTGGTAGATTCCCAGACCTTGCAATTACATGGGACCAACCATGAGATGGGCTGTGAACAAATGCACTGGACTGTGAACAAAGCACAGGGTGCCCCTGCAGTTCTGGGTAGGTTACATGACAGCTGTGAACCATACAAGCTCTTCTTCTCACTGGAAAGAGGCCTTGGAAGCCTGGTGTTGATATGGTGACATCATGGGATAGAAGAAGCTGTCACCATGGGCCTGGAGGGCCTGTGGCAGCGTCTGAAGTACAGCCTTATTTGGCTAGAACCCTACCTGTGGAATCAGTCTGTCACTGTGGCAGACTGTAGCCTCCTCTGAAGGACATGAATCCTCAGAGCTCCCCTCCAGAAGTCCATGGATTTATCAAGGTTTCCTGTGTGATCATAACATTTAGCATGCACCCTCTAAATATTTTTATATTTATATTTTTATTTTTTTTATTTTTACCTACATGGGATTCCACACGACCTGGGTTGTTTTCAAGTTACAGATTCTACCACTGCTATTTCCTAGTGTTATTAAGGACTCTAAGCTGGGTGTGAGGTGTGTTTGTTGTTATAACTTGATTCTTTATTTCTTTATATAAATTATGTATACCTTGACTCGTTACTCAGAGAGAGAGAGAGAGAGAGAGAGAGAGAGAGAGAGAGAGAACCCTTGATCCACCTCGGCCCTCATTCTTCCCCTGTTCTCTACCTTGTTTTGTAGACTCAAGGTCTCTTGATGGCCTGGAACTTGCCTAGCAGGCTGGGCTGGCTAGCAGCCCCCAGGTCTGACTATATCTTCCTCTCCATCTTCCCAGTGCTGGATTATAAGTACACCATCTCATCCTGCTTTTGATCTGGGTTCTGGGGGTGGAATTCAGGTTGCTGTGATTATAGAACGGGCACTTTATTGACTGAGACATCTCCCTGGTCTCCTTTATGTTATAAGTAAGCACATGTTCCTACACTATCATGCACCACACACAAAATGTAAGGCTGTGCAGGAAAGCGCCTTCAAGCAGGAAAAGAGAAGATAAACCAGAAAGGGGAGCCAGGCCCTGCACTCCATGGAGTACTGAGAGGAGGCCCTCCTGTGGCTTCAGGAACACGACTCCTCTGTCCATTTGATTAAATGCAAAAGAATGTGTTTGTTTTTAGCAGTAGTTCCATGAGCACTGATGAGACGACATTTAAAAATTTTTTTTTATTCTTGTATGTGTATGAATGTACTGTCTGCATGTAGATTTGTGTGTCAGATTCCCCTGAAACTGGAGTCAAAGATGGTTCTCAGCCACCATGTGGGTGCTGGGGATCGAACCCAGGTCCTCTGCAAGAGCAGTCAGCACTCTTAACCACTAGGCCATCTCTCCAGCCCTGAGATGACAACATTTTAAAGCAGCATTGGCAGTAGGATTAAGAAGGAGAACGGCCAGGATGATACAGAAAACAGAAACCACTAGGGTGAGGAAAGACTGCCCGAACCAGGAACTAAGCCTGGAGAGAGAAGGGATGAGGACGGATGGGAGCTATGAGGGTCTTGTCTTCTACTGGTGCAGGATTCCACATTAAAGGGGATTCGCTGGCTGTCCACGGCTCCATCAGACAGACGTTCCAGAAAGGCCTGGGGGCCTTCTGTGGAGGAGAATACGTAAGGGAAGTTCTGAAAATGACCTGTCAGCTTTGGGGGGACTGCCATCAGGTACACAGCTAGTTCCTGGAATACTCAATACCCACCAGGCCTGTTAGAGAGGAGCCAGCCCCTCCCTCACCACACATATGCTTCTGACAATTCCGACAGTGGACAGACAGAGACCCAACATACGCCTGGTTGCTCCTAGGTCAGTGGCAGACTGCTGGAGAGTCAAGCTTTTCCTACAATGTGAACCTGCCTTCAGTAGGACTCACTGCATAGTTTTCAAGAGCATATGGGGAACATTGAAAATGTGAAGATCCTTACAACAAATGACCTACAAAGTCCTGTTCATATTTATATAAAAGATTTTTGTGCATGTATATAAACAGGAGAATCTCTATCTCAAGAAACAAATGCTCAAAGTGTTTAGCATTTAGCTCTAAAGGATCAACAGAAGGGCTAAAGAGACAGCTCAGTGGTTCTGAACAGAGGCCCTGGGTTTGGATCCCAGCACTCACAGGCACCTAACAACTGTCTGTAACTCTTACAAAGCTCTCTTCTGACCTCCTCCAGCAGTATATGATACAGGTGCACCTACAGGCAGGTAAAACTCTCAAACACTAGAATGAAAAGCAATCAATAAAAAATTTGTACTCACCCCAAAGCTTCACATCTTCCAGAGAACACAGGCAAGGGTTGGAGTAACCAACAGGTATGTGAGTGCACCTGTGCTGTGCAATGCTCACGGAAGTCAGAAGAGGGCGTCCGATCCCCAGAAACTGGAGTTATAGAAGGTTGTCAGCCACCACATGGGTGCTAGGATTCAAACCTGGGTCTTCTGCAAGAACAGGCAGTGCTCTTAACCACTGAGCCATCTCTCCAGACCCCAATTTTCTACCTTTTAAGACAGAATTTTGCTATGTAGTCCAGACTAGGCTTGGACTTGTGACCTTCCTGCCTCAGCCTCCTAAGTTGAAGGACTGCAGACTTGGTCAGACACTTTCTATAACTGGGGTGGAGAGAGATTTGGCCTCTCTCTAGCTGAGACAAGTGTGGGTAGAGTTTCTGAACATGGAACTCCAGGCCACGACTTCCAGGAGGCTGGGAACGCCTGCCCTCACACATCTGGTGACCACAGTGCTGATTCTTCACCAGAAGGAGGTCAAAGCACTATTATTCACAGTGACCTTCCCTCAGTGGGGATAATCAGAAACAGCTCTAATAAAATGAGCCACCAGATTCCTTGCCTTCCCTAGGTGAGCTCCTCATCTGACATCAGCTCATTTGTGGCTACATGGTCTACCCAGGACAGCTGCCACCTGCCATCGGAATCCTGACGAAGGTAAACATCATCACTTAAAACAAAGCCTGAAGAAACAAAACAAACAACAACAACAACATAAACAAAGCCTGGCACTCTGAAGAAGGTCTATGTAGAGAGCCATCCCATCCCGTAAATTTGCCCAAACCATGCTCTGCATAGCTCTGGTAGAACACACTTATCCTGGGCTGTAGGAAGAATTTTGATTTTTGCCTTTTTTTTTCTTTTAGCCAGGGTCTCATGTAGCAGAGACTGGGGACAAGCTCATATGGAGCCAAGGACGACCCTGATTTCCTGATCTACCTCTGCAGGTCCAGGATTGCCTGCCTGCATAGCTCACACACTGCTGGGAAGTGAACCCAGGACCTGCATGTGCTAGCAAGCACTGTACCAGCTGAGCTCCATCCCCAGCCCCAGAAAGATTTTAAATGAGACTTTGGAGACAGAATTCTTAATTGGCTCGGATCTATTGAGGAAATGGCTATTTTCTATGGAGAACAGAGGCAAACAAATCTCCAGAGATTAAAAATCATGTTCTTGTGGGTTTCTTTGGAAAGCTGCAAATTTGACTTCAATTTTAAAAATCAGGGCACAGGGACAAAGCAAGAATAAACAAAGATGGGAAGAAAATATCCGTGCCATTCTGCAGCTGAGAAGACGGCGTGAAAATGCATGTTTCTAATTACTGACTGGGGCTCTGAGCTCTGGGAAAGAAATGCAGGCAGAGCATACAGTGGACTAAACAGAGCCAGGCCAGAGAGTGCAGCACAAAGCATGTCTTTCTGTTGAAGCAACTGTTTGATGATTCAGTTCGCCTCAAGAAAGAACCTTGGTAAGAGATAATCATTATTATTATGAGTTCTCTCGGGTCTTGAGAGAAATGGTTTATAAGTCATATGTAAGATTTTCTTATAGCTTGCTAAAGGAATGGGAGCATGGGGTCAGGTTGACCAGACAACCTGAAACAGCACAGGGTGTGAGATGCACTTGCCCATTCCCGTTAATCACAGGCACAGATCGACAACCAGTGATAATTGGGCGCAGAGAGATTTTGACAAGACAAATGGTTTTAAGAGTCAAAAGTACTAATTTCTGTGTAAGCTGCAAGAAAAAATACCCTAACCCAATCCACATGTAATAAGACAAATAGTTAGAGATGGATAGTGCAGTCAAGGGCAAAATGTGTTTAAAGGCTTCCAATTCCACCTACAAAAAATGCTACCTGAAGTTGAGGCTCAACTAAAAGAAGTCTGACACTTTACTTTGATTCAAACAACTCTGGTTTGGAAACAAGTAACTCTTCCTTGAGGTACAGCAAAGAAAGAGCCATATGAAAGGACCTTGGGGTTCAAGAAGAGATTCCAGGAACTAGAATAAGGAAAAACAACAAAAAGCCAAGGTCCCAACTTGAAATCCCACACCTGGATGTATTTATTCAAGGTGAAAACAGACCTTCTGATGACCTTGACCTTCATCATACAAGTGCAGCTCCCTTCCAGTTCCCAGCACCAGCATCTCAGAGAGAGCTCTGTAAGGACGTAAGGAACTGGCACTCTGGCATTCTCATAGGGAGTTAACTAGACTCAGAGAAATACAACAAGGCCCACAGACCCAAGGTTCTACCACTTGTCAGCAGGATTTAGAGATCCTGAATCAAAAAGGAACTACTTAGGGCTGTACAGAAGGTTCAGACAGTAAAGTTCTTGGTTAAAAAAAGAAAAAGAAAACCTGTTGCAGCAGTGTGCACCTGCAATCAGAGCTGGGAAGGCAGAGGCAGGAGGAGCCTTGAGAATTGGTGGCCACTCAGCCTTGCTGAATGGGAGACCCTGTCACCAAAAATGTGGTGGTGAGTGACCGAGGAAGACATTTGATATCAACCTTTGGCCTCCACACACACATGCACACACATGCACATACAAACAAGTACACCCACACACATACAATTTAAGTAGTTTCAAGCCAATCAAGGGTGTCACCCTTTACATCTCTGAGTTCCTATAACCTGGAAATCACCAGCCTTCATGGCTATGCCACACTAAGAATTCAGATTTGTAAGTTAAAGAATACACAAAATAGGGATGCAGAGATCTGACACCCTCTTCTGGCCTTTGCAGGCATTGCACAACACAGGTGCACTTACATATATGTAGGTAAAACACTCAGACACGTAAAATAAAAATAAAATATTTTTTAAAAAAATGCACAAAATAAAAGACTTATTTTCAAATAAGACACAATGGAATCCAGGACTAACCTCTAAACAGAGTCTTAGTGCTCATTTTTCTAAATGTACTTCCAAGTAAGATGTGCCGAAATCTGTCTCAGTAATTGGAACTCAAGTGAGTACGCTGCCAGACAGAGGACTGGTTCACCAGGGATGCACGAGCAGGCCCTCTCAAGGAACGCTGACACACTTCCCCTCCATATGTGTATCCAAAGATGCCAGCCCCGTTAGGAACACATCTTGTTCATTTCAGCTTTTTTGTGTCAGACTTAAAGAAGCCTCACATAAAATGATCAAAGATGTTTTTGCAGTCCTTCCAAACCTGCATCCCAGCAAAGGCACTTCAATGCCCTTCTGTGAATCCTCTGAAAACGAGAGTTTTGAAGATGTCTGCCAGCAGAACACTGTGCCTCACAGCTGCAGTATTTTTAAAAGGCATTCAGTTTAAATTAATATATTTGGCCAGACAACTGTATTAAAATTCTTGTTATTTTTTCTGTTATAATGGTAGCCTGTGGTATGACTAGTCTTCTTCAGAAATCTGTGCAGTTATTGCTTCTCTCCTGCCTGGGGTACATCATGTGTTTTCCATTTGAGTGGGCTACATGGCAATACCTCATTAAAGCAAATACTCGGGCTAAACGAAAGTCTTCATACAGTGCCACAAAGGGCACAAAGGAACTCAGAAAGTCTAGAGCCTCATAACTCATTGCAAAACTCTCCTGTACCAGCTACTCAACTAAGACTACACTCTGCTGGGTGATGTCACAGTGTCCAAGCTCTTAAAAGGGCTGGCCTTCAGAAAGTATATACAGGTTCTCATGCAATAAACCAGTTACTGGGTGAAAGCAGCCATTTTATTCCCACACAATAAACATTCCCCACCCCAACACAGATACACATGCATGCACACACAGACACACAGACATACACAGGCACACATGCACACCCAGACACACACATGCACATGCAGGCATACAGATATGCACACATGCAAATTCGTGTGCATACACATATGCCTACACAGACACATGCACATGCAGACACACATATGCACAAAGACACATGTATGCAGCACATGCAAACACACAGAGACATACACACATGCATACAGACATACATATACACAGAGGCACACATACATATGTACACAGAGATTCACATATGTATGTGCAGAAACATAATATGCACATTCAGACACAGGTATTCACACAGATACACAAATGTGAACACTCAGACAGACACACACATACATATGCACACACACGTATATCCACACAAGCACACAGTCCTCAACACATGTATACGTACATGAGTGCATGAACAGATGCATACACACATACACTCACTTTCACACATGCATGCACACACATGCATGTACACACAGGCACACTTCTGCACACTCGTGCACGCACACACACCTGGGCACACACCCTAATCCACTTGCACTTGTGCCGTGGCAAGGACCAGCACCTTGCACACGAGGTGGGCCAGCCTTCCTCACCCTTGCTGGACAGCTCCTTCCCATATGCCTTTCCTCTGACAGGCCAGCTCCAACTGCAGATTGCCGCAGCCTCTGCAACACTGCTCACTGATGATGCCATGTCTCTGTGAGACAGTAAGACCTGCTTGATAGAAGAGCATTTTTTATTCTATTTAAATTGTGTAATTTTCCTTTTAAGGGTTGGGAAAAATTGCTCTCAAGGTTTCATTGAAGTTTTTATTGTCTGAAAAATGGACCTGATCCAAAGACCTCTTGGAAGTTGTAGTAAGAAGACTCTGACCTGGAAAGTCTACTTTGAAGAATGATTTTAAGTGCCATGGGAGGATCAACAACAAGCAAGTTGTACTCAGTGGTTTCTTCGTTAATCTGATAGGAAAGCATCTTTAGTCCTTGTCTTCATGAGGATGGATACTATTTTTCATAGCAGAAAATAAAGATGCTAGTGACATTGTGGAGAAACTGGAGGGACTGTGTACAGTTGCTGGAATGTAAGAATGGCCAGCCTCTATGGAAGACAGTATGGTGATACTGCAAAAAATTTTAAATGGGGCTGAAGAGATGGCTCAACAGCTAAGATCGACTGCTGCTTTTGCAAAGGATGAGTGTTCTGTTTCTGTACCTATATCAGGTGGTTTACAACTGCCTATAACTAAAACTCCAGGGGATGCCCTCTTTTCACCTCTGTGGGCACACACACACACTTGCCACACACACACACACACACACACACACACACCACACACTACACACAAAATTAAAATTGAAAATACAACTTGCATGTAACTCAGTGATTCCACTTCAGCATATATATACATACATATATATCTCATCCGAGCCCTAAGCTAGAAAGCTGGTTCCTTGACACTGAGGATAATACTCAGGAAAGCAGTCCACATGAACAGAACTGTGCTTTCAAGAACAGCCATCTCTTCTTGCTCTAGAAGTTGAGATGTGTGACCTTCACAGGACAACCCATGGCCTAAGCGAAGCCTCCCTCAGAGCAGCAGTCCCCACAGTGTCTCCTCGCACCCTGTGCATCTACCGTTACACTGAGAGGGAAGAGGCCACACTCTGGGGGGGGGGGGTCCAGAGTCTGAGACAGCACTCATATTTCAAAATGCTAGGTGAAATAAAGAAAGACTCATATTTTCAAAATGCTAGGTGAAAATTGTCCTATCTGCTCTAATCAACCTGTGTTTTAAACACTAAGTGGATTTGCTGAGATTATTCCAGCCTTTGAAATTATCTGTTCTGTTTCTTTCTAAGTTTCGGTCTTGCTTAAGAAAAAGTATTAATAGGAGCGAAAAAAAAAATCAATTAAATAGTTGTATTTGATTTGGTTAAAAAAAAAAAAAAAAAAAAAAAAAAAAAAAAACAAGGGGAAGGGGGGGGGCTGGAGAGATGGTTCAGTGGTTAAGAAGAAGTAAGAGCACGGACTCAACTGACTACTCTTTCGAGGACCTGGGTTTGAATTCCACACCCACATGGCAGGCTAAGAACCATCTTTAGAGTGCTGGGCGTGGTGGGGCATCGCCTTTAATCTCACACTCGGAGGCAGAGTAGGGTGGATCTGTTGTATTCAGAGCCACACCTGGTCTACAGAAGCAGCTCTTCCAGGCAGCTGGGAGGCTAAAGGGAGACCGTGTCTCAAAAACAACCAAAAAAGAAAAAAATGGTAAAATTGAAATAAAATTAACTAAAGAAAAAAAAAAAAAAAAAACAAAAAAACCACCTCAGAGGACTTAGTGTATGGAAGAAAAAAGTATCGAAGGATGAATGTCCCTTCAATTGCCTTTGTCCT
>VZQC01009198.1:382281-434348 GCA_009823505.1 Rhizomys pruinosus
GGGTCCAAGAGTCTGAGACAGCACTCATATTTCAAAATGCTAGGTGAAAATTGTCCTATCTGCTCTAATCAACCTGTGTTTTAAACACTAAGTGGATTTGCTGAGATTATTCCAGCCTTGAAATTTCTTTCTAAGTTTCTTTGCTTAATCAAAGTATTAATAGGGAGAAAAAAAATCAATTAATAGTTGTTGTATTTTGAATTTGGTTAAAATGATATATATATTATTATGAGCACGGAGAGAGGAGGTCAGAAGAGAAGTCGGATTTTCATGGTTAAGAGCAACTGACTACTCTTTCGAGGACCTGGGGTTTGATTCCCAGCACCCACATGGCAAGCTAAGAACCATCTTTAGTGCTGGGACCGTGGGTGGTGCAATGCCTTAATCGCTAGCACCTCGGGCAGAGGGCAGAGGTAGGTGGATCTTCTGTGAGTTCAAGGCCAGCCATGGTCTACAGCGCAAGCTCAGCAGGCCAGCTGGGACTAAAGGGAGACCTTGTCTCAAAATACAAAAAACAAGAAAGAAAAAGAAAAAATTAAAAAAAAAAAAAACCATGCAGGGACTTAGTGTATGGGAAGAAAAATTATCTAAGTATGTCCTTCAATGGCCTTTGTCCTCCCTGTCACCACTCCTCTTCAATATAGTGCTTGAAACACTTGCTAGAGCAATAAGGCAAGAAAAGGAAATTAAAGGAGTACTAATTGGAAAAGAGGAAGTCAAGCTATCCCTATTTGCTGATGATATGATTGTTTACTTAAGGGATGCTAAAAACTCCACCAGAAAACTCCTAGAAATGATTAATAGCTTCAGCAAAGTGGCAGGATACAAAATTAACCTTAAAAAAATCAATGGCCTTTCTTTACACCAAGAACAAACAACTGGAGAAAGAATTCAAAGAGACCTTCCCACTCACAATAGCCTCAAAAACAATAAAATACCTAGGAACAAACCTAACCAAAGACACCAAAGATCTCTACAACAAAAATTTTAAACTCTTCAGGGATCTTGGACCAAGGAGAGGGATGTATGTTCAGAGTAGCTGAGTGGTTAAGGGGAGGGGCCTCCACCAGTCACTCTACAGCACATCTTCCCTGGGACAGGAACCAGCAGAGCACAACTGCAGGTTTCTGGAGCTGGGTCTGGCTGGAGTGGCTATGTGGCTGAAAAAGTGACCTGGTCAGTCGGTTCAAACAGACTCACCTATTTTCATAGCACACTAAGACCCCTTGCTCCCTGTAAATAGCCAAGCATGACAACTCCTAGGCTGGAGACTAGGCAGGCATGGCTGATACTGGCCAGGGGACTGGGCAGACTTGGCTGATACTGGCTTGGAGACTGGGCAGGCATGGCTGATACTGGCCTGGAGACTGGGCAGGCATGGCTGATACTGGCTGGAGGCTGGGCAGGCATGGCTGATACTGGCCAGGGGACTGGGCAGGCATGGCTGATACTGGCCTGGAGTCTGGACAGGCATGGCTGATACTGGCCTGGAGACTGGGCGGGCATGACTGATACTGGCCTGGAGACTGGGCAGGCATGGTTGATAGTGGCCAGGGGACTGGACAGACATGGCTGATACTGGCCTGGAGACTGAGCGGGCATGGCTGATACTGGCCTGGAGACTGGGCAGGCATGGTTGATAGTGGCCAGGGGACTGGACAGACATGGCTGATACTGGCCTGGAGACTGGGCAGGCATTGATACTGGCCTGGAGACTGGGCAGGCATGGTTGATAGTGGCCTGGAGACTGGGCAGGCATGGCTGATACTGGCCTAGAGACTGGGCAGGCATGGTTGATAGTGGCCAGGGGACTGGGCAGACATAGCTGATAGTGGCCAGGGGACTGGGGTTCATGATTACAACCTGGAAATCAAAGGAGTTCTTCCTGTGGCTTCATTCAAATCCCCTCTGCTGACTAGCATGTGATTACCAGGATAGTTACTAAACATCTTGGTGACTCATTTCCTGTTATTCAAATGAAACTATGGTCTTGTCTCAGACACAAATTGTCTCCCAGAAACAGTGCCTTGCCAGGACACCTTGAAAGCCAGCACAGCATAAGTAACACCCTCATCTTATAATCAGATATTCATTCATTGGAGGAAAAGAACAATGCTTCCTTAATTACACTTACGGCCTAGGAAGATGGGGCACTTAGATGATGTGGGGATTTGCTCCAATGTGCAAAGCATGGCCTATCATTCTCTGAATACATTTTAGCTCACAAAGCACACTTGAGACCACAGAGGACTCAAAAGTATCAAGATGTGGATCTTCACTACTTATCTGCCTATCTATCTATCTATCTATCATCTTCTATCTGCCTAACCATCCATCTCCTATCTATCTATCTACCTATCTATCTATCTATCTATCTATCTATCTATCTATCTATCTACCTGCCCACCTACTTACCTACCTACCTACCTACCTACCTACCTTTCTATCTATCTATGGCAGCCACTAGCCTGTGTGGCTACTGACCACTTAAACAGTGAGTAATCCAGGCTGAGATTCACTGATAAATGAATAACACATACCCAACTTGGAAGACCTATTACAGAAGAACAAAGTGAGACCCTCATTAACCTTTGACATTGATTATATGTCAGAAGTATTCTACACGGGAAGCAGTGCATTCTCCACATACTGAGACAGTATTTAAGGAAAATGCTGTGAACATGACTAAGATTATTTTCATATGTGTCCTTTCCTTTCTCTTCTTAAATGTGACTCTTAGGAGACGTAAACTTAGGACTTGACAGGAAGGCTCACTGGATCAGGTAATTGCTGCTCAGCATGAGGACAGCCATTTATGTCCCCAGAAACTACATGAAGAACTGAGAGGAGGGGTATAGCCTGCCTGTGATCCCAGTGCTCGGGTGATGGAAATGGGGATTCCCAGAACAAACAGGCTAGGTAGACCACCCAAATCATCAGGCTCAGGGTTTAGACACTCTGCCTCAGTAAATATATTTCAGAGCAACCAAGGAAAACACCAAAATCAGCTTCTGGCCTCAATGTCCCACACATATATGTCCACATACATGTGAACATGCATACTTACACATACACACAAAAAAAATTAAGAAAATGTAAACTCACTGTCATACTGAGCTTCAGCTGTCAGCTTTACGCAAACCTAGAGTCACCTGAGAAGGATGAGCCTGGGTTGAATTGTTTTGATCAGGCTGGCTCTGGGCATGTCTGTGAGGCTTTTTCTTGATTGCTAATTGATGCAGGAGGGCCCAGCCCACTGTGGGCTGTGTACTCCTAGGCAAGTGGGTCTGGGCTATATAAGAAAGATAGCTGGGCAAGCCAGGGTGGGGGCAACACAATAAGCAGCATTCCTCCATGGTCTCTGCTTCAAGCTCCTGCCCTGACCTCCAGAATGAATGCAACCTATAAGATAAAATAAACTCTTTCTTCCTGTTTGGTTGTGGGAATGACTTTTCTGGACATACAGACTCTTACCTAATCTTATAACCAAAGTTAATCTTATGTTTTGAGACCATTTAATGCTGACTCAGCTTGTTAATAAGATAAATGACTTGCTAAGCTTCAGGCTCCTCCTGTAACCTAAATGTATAGTTTTAATGCCTCATGACCCTTCCTCTCTCCTGAGACCCAGAATAATGCTGTTGTAGGTCAGTGGGGGTCAAAAAGAGAAAATCCTGATAACACAGGCTCCACTTTTCCTTCCCCATTTCATGCTGGATGTGCTGTTCCAATAAAAAAAGAGAGAAAGGCCTTTGTTTTAGGAGGCAGCTACTAGAAGAATCTGATAGAACAAATTCTCAGAACAGATCAGATCCCATGCTTGATGTTAATGGATGCTAAGAGCCAGGCTGTTTCTTCAGGCATCACTGTAATGTGACATCACACCACAGCATTTGCACATGGTACTTATAACAGCAACAGAAAGCAAACCACGTCTCTCCATCCTGTTTCTATTAAACATTCCTGTTCTACATTGACAAATGGAACTTTTGAGTCTTTCTTTAAACATGAGAAAAATTAAAAGAAATCAGTAAATAGAGGAAAAGTAGAAAAAGACATTTAGGAATTATTATCAAATTTTAAAGGTGTCCTTTGAAGAATATAAGAAGACCTTCCCACTCACAATAGCCTCAAAAATAATAAAATACCTGGGAACAAACCTAACCAAAGATACCAAAGACCTCTACAAAAAAATTTTAAACCCCTGAAGAAGGAGATTGAAAATTACATCAAAAGATGGAAAGACCTCCCATGCTCATGGATTGGGAAAATTAATATAGTAAAAATGCCCATTTTACCCAAATTGATATACAGATTCAATGCAATCCCAATCAAAATCCTCATGAGCTTCTTCACAGACTTGGAAAAAAATCCTTAAATTCATATGGAAAAACAAAAGACTCTGAATAGCTAAAGCAACCCTGAGTCAAAAATGCAATACAGGGGGGATTGCCCTACCAGACTTCAAACTATATTACAGAGACATGGTCATAAAGACAGCCTGGTACTGGCACAAAAACAGACCCATTGACCAATGGAACAAAACTGAAGATCCAAACTTGAGCTCATACAATTTTAGCCACCTCATATTTGACAAAGGGACAAAAAAAACCTCAATGGAGGAAGGATAGCATCTTTAGCATCTTTAGCAAATGGTGCTGGCAAAATTGGATCACCATTTGTAAAAGAAAAAAATTAAACCCCTACCTCTCACCATGTACAAAAATCACCTCCAAGTGGATCAAAGATCTGAACATGAAACCTGAAACCCTGAAGGTGATAGAAGAAAAAGTTGGCAACAACCTACAAGATATAGGCATAGGAAAAGACTTTTTAAATCAGACAGCAGCTGCACAGGAACTAAGGTCAACAGTTGACAAATGGGACCTCATCAAACTCAAAAGCTTCTGTACAGCAAAAGAAACAATCAAGGAAGTAAAGAGAAAATCCACAGAGTGGGAGGAAATCTTCACCAGTGACAGAGCATTAATGTCAAGAATATATAAACTACTAAAAAAAAAAAAACCCAAAGAAGTAAGAAAACAAATGACCTACTCAAAAGATAAAGAGCTGAAAAGAGACTTCACCAGTGAGGAATTAAATATGGCTGAGAAACATCTTAAAAAGTGTTCAACATCATTAATAATTAAGGAAATGCAAATTAAAACCACTCTCAGATATCATCTCACTCCAATACAACTGGCTAAGATCAAGAAAACAAAAGACACCAAATGCTGGAGAGGTTGTGAGGAAAGGGGAACACTCATCCACTGCTGGTGGGAATGTAAACTTGTACAACCACTATGGAAAGCAGTGTGGAGAAACTTAAAAGACTCAATATGAGCTTACCACCTGACCCTGGGTATATGCTCAAAAGACTCATCCTACCATAAAAATACAGGCACATCCATGTTTACCACAGCTCTCTTCACAATAGTGAAGAGCTGGAACCAACCCAAATGCCCCTCAACAGACGAGTGGATGACAAAAATGTGGTACATCTACACAATGGAATACTACTCAGCTGTAAAGAAAGATGACATCAGCTGGGCATGGTGGTGCACGCTTTTAATCTTAGCACTTCGGAGGCAGAGGATCTCTGTGAGTTCAAGGCCAGCCTGGTCTACAGAGCGAGTTCAGGACAGCCAGAGTTCCAGGGAGACCCTGTCTCAAAAAGACACACACACACACACACACACACACACACACACACACACAAAAGATGACATCATAAACTTTGCAGGTAAATGGATGGAACTCGAAGCCATTATGCTAAGTGAAGTAACACAGTCCCAGAAAAACAAACAGCGAGTGATTTCCCTCATTTGTGGATGCTAACACCAAATCTCCAGTTGAAAGGTAAGCTGAACAACATTATTATTATATTTCTGTTTATCTGAAAGCAACTATGTTGTTATAATGCAAACCTCTCAACAGGCTCTAGAATCCACCCACCACTTATTTTCAGACTCTGTAACTTCTGTATATGGGTGGAAAGTATGTATTCACATTTTAGAGTAATATAAAATTAATGGAGGAAAATGTGAATTCCTAAACATAAAAAAGACTGAGAGAAAGATGCAGGACAGTTATGGCAGAATGCATGATCTTGGGTGGGGGGAAGGGAAAGGGGAATATGTCTAAACTGAACTGAAAAATGATGTCTGAAATACACAAAACATCAATAAAAGCATAAAAGGGGGTCCTTTGAAATCATATGCCTAACCCTGTGAGCTGCATAATGTCCCCCCTGTGACTCTCTGTTAAAAGCCAATAAGCCCCATGCCTGTTCCCAGGTGGCGAGAAGCAGTTTTTAAGACAGCCATCATCACATGGATGCCCGGAGTGAAGGCACGTGCTTCATGTGCTCAGTGTCTCCAGGGAGCTGTGAGTCCAGTTCCTCTCAACTCCAAGTCTGAGGCACATGACGGCACAGCTACCCGCTGTTCTTAACCTCAGTTCAGCAGAGTTGCTTTTCTGATGACATTTTTATGGAGATAAAAGTTACATAACATGAAATTAGATATTTTATTTATTTTGAATGAAAAGTGACTTTTTATTTTTACTAAGAAATCAATTAGTAGCTGATAACTTTACATATTTATAGGACACAGTATGGCATCTCAGTGCAGGTACACAATATATACTAATCAGATCAGAGTACTTAATGTACCCATCACTTCAGCCACTGAACATTTCTTTATGAAAATACTCTTACTTTGTTTTTCTTTTTTGTTTCTTTGAATCAGAGTCTCCCTATAGGCGCAGGTGGCCTAGAATTCACTATGTACACCAGGCTGTTCTTGACCTCACAGAGATCTCCCTTCCAAGTGCTGGGATTAAAGGCACATGACAACATACCCAGCCTGTGAAACTACCCATTTTAAAGTGAGAAGTTCAGTGGCATTTTGTCCATTATCAGTATGATGCAACCACCACCTCTCTCTAGTTCCAAACATTCCCATCACCCACGAAGGACACCTATACTCCTGAGCCACAAGGTTAACTTTCCCTTTACCAGTCCTGTGTGTTGTGCAGTTCACTCACAATTACATGGTAAAATTTAAATAAGTTTATTAGGAAACCAGAAACCCTTGGTAAGCCAATTATTTAATCATCTTCAACATCCTGACCTGAATGGTATACACGACAGACAAGGACAGAAGTTCCCACACCATCACTTACACTCGTCGGCACATGCAGACATGAAACTCTGCCTTCAGAACTTTCTCCTACCCTTGTCCTCTCCAGCTAATCCTTTCTGAGAGTCAATCTCTGCTTGGGACTGTAAACCATTTTAATCTGCCTCAGAAAGTGTTTGCCAGATGTCACCTGACTGCTGCCCAGAGCTCTAAGAGAGACCTGTGGGTAGTGATGTGGTGACTCATGTTAGGGAGGATTAGGAGGATGCCTGAAAAGTACTGAGAGGAGGCCACATGGTGGGTCTCCAGTGCAATGCAGCAGAACCCATCAGAACCGCATCCAGGTGCCTGGCCCTCTTGGGGGGGGGGTTCCTTCCAACACTCTACTCTGCATCACTCTAAGGGCTGCAGACAGGCTGGGGGTGGGGCAGAGAGGCAGGGAGAATACACACCCTTTGAATTTCATATAACTATGAGGGGAAAGAGCAAGCCTTGCCTTTATTGGACAAGTGTTAGGTGGAACTGGGGATTGAACCCGGGGCTTGCTGCCGCCCTTCATTGCTGATGAACATCCCCAGCCCTTTTTACTTTTCTTCTTTATCCCTCTTTGTTTATTCATTTATATTTTATTGAATTTTTGTGAATTTCATACAATATAGTTTGATGGCATTTAGATCCACTCTCCTCTCTGCACCTCTCCACGCTGCCCAATTTAATTAAATTAACTGCCCAGTTTAATTTCCTCTGCTTAATTTAATTGACTCGTATATGTACATAATGGCCTCTAGAGTATTATTTGGGATTGGCGTCCCCCAGAGTCTCTCGATGTGGATCCACTCACTGGGCCCACCTAGAGTCCCATCCCTGTAAGACACTGTCTCCCCTCCCCAGCAGCCACCGGTTGACAAAAGTTCCTTAGGCTGGGCTGAGATTTCCTAGCCACTTCCACATGTTCAGGCTGGAATTCTGTCTGGTCTGAGCTTGGGCATGCTGTTAGCATGGTTCTCAGGAGTGACTGCCCAGCTGTCTGGAAGACTCTGTTTCCTTGTGCTCATCCACCACCTCTGGCTGCTACCGTTTTTCCAGCTCCTCTCCAGCAATGATCCCTGCTCCCTGGGAGCCAGAGGTTTGAAACAGGTGCCCTATTCAGAGATAAGTGGTCTGTGGCCTCTTCTCCACACATTCGCTAACTGTGGTCTCTGTGTTGATCACCATCTGCTGCATAAGGAAACTTCTCTGAGGAGAGTTGAGATGGGCTCATCCTGTGTGCAGAGGCTGCACTGAGGATGTGTCACCTAGGGTTACAGGTCCCACAGACACTTATTCTCCACATTGACCAGTTCTGGAACTCTGTAATAGTCTGTATCTGTTGCAAACTTTTTTTTCTTTTTGAGACATTGTCTTATTAAATTTCTCAGATTGGCCTCAAATTCACTTTGTAGCCTAGGCTAGCCTTGAACTTACAGTCCTCCTGCCTCGGCATCCCCAGTACTGGGATTACAAGACTGACCCCCAAACCAAGATCTGTCAGTCCTAAAAGAACGTCTTTTTTTGAGACAGGGTCTCCCTGTAGCCCCAGCTGGCCTGGAGCTCACTCTATAGACCAGGCTGGCCTTGAACTCACAGAGATCCACCTGCCTCTGCCTCCCAAGTGCTGGGATTAAAGGCGTATACCACCACGCCCATCTTAAAGATGGTCGTTAGCTGCCATGTGAGTGCTGGGAATCGAACCCAGGTCCTCTGCAAGAGCAGTGGGTGCTCTTAACCACTAAGCCATCTCTCCACCCCTCTAATAGGACTTTTAAGAGTCTCTGGAGACTACAGGAATGGAAGGTAGCAGCCAGTCATAAATGCCTCTTGCTCACATGTGGCCTTTGAGGGTTCTAGCTCTCTGTCTGGTCCAAGTGCTTCTAGTGGAGATCCTTCATTCAAATCAAATTTGAAGGAAGGTCTGCATTCTTCAACCACAGCAATCTGAGTGAGAAATGCCCTGGTCAGCTCGCTAATCGGAATCAATCCAGAGCTCAAAGGTGTTGTAGGTGGCACTGACTAAAACCCTCTGCCCCTCTCTCTTCTCTCAGTGTTAGATAATTATATTTCACAATGCTTCCCCCTTGAGTAAAACAAAGAACCTTTCCATGATTTACCTGTCCCTGAATTTATCTGAAAAAAATAAATCATACTCTTGAATTTTAAGCTGGTATGTCAAATTTAAACAGAATCTTAATTTTAAATTTACTTATGAATAATTGAAATTAAAATGCTATCAGATTTATTCATAAGAAATTTGACTTTGCACTATTTCAAATATAGATAGAATAAATTAAATAACATGTAGCATACTTAGCCACAGAACTTCTGAAATTCAAATGAATTCATGACGCTCTCCTTAAAAATAGACATTGGAGACTGGGGACGTGGCTGTCAGTAAAGCACCCCGTGGCACAGGCACGAGGACCTGAGGTCTGATCCCCGGAACCCAGGGAAAAGTGAGTATTACACATCTGTAATTCTGTTTGGCAAGTGCAGAAATAAGTGCATCAGCTAATCACTGAGTTCCAGGTTCAGTGAGCTACCTTGTCTCAAAAACTAAGGGAGTGACTGGCACTGACATCTTCCTATGGCTTCACATGTGCACATGTGCATGCACACACAATTTTTCAAACAACTATGAAAATATCAATAGCTTCGTAGTAAAAACACAAGGCACCTAATTCTGATGACTTGCTTATAAAGCCATGGAGGTACTCTGTGATTTTTCAACGTAAATACTCAGATTACAAGCCTTTCTCTGTGTGTATTTTCCAACAACTTGTTTATGAATTCTGCTGCTATGCCTGCTACAATTTCTCCAGAGACTAAAAGATGTTTACAGGACAAATGACCTCATGACCATGACAGGCTTAACTGTGTTTATATCAACTGAGCTTAGAGAGGCTTTGAGACATGGTTTTAAAACTTCAATTATTATGTAGCTTAATGTGTTCCTGATGTTTCCACAATAATATCTTTCTAAAAATAGAGACATAGGTTCATTAAAAAAATGAAGTATTTGATATTTCTTTTTTTTAATTTTTTTTATTTATTAATTTTTTTATTTATTTTTGTATGTGTATGAATGTACTGTCTGCATGCAAGTCTGTGCATCCGTGTCGTGCAATGCTGCGGAGGTCAGAAGAGGGTCTCAGATTCCCCTGGAACTGGAGCTCTCTTGGAGTTGGAGTTTCAGACGGTTCTCAGCCGTCATGTGGGTGCTGGGGATCGAACCCGGGTCCTCTGCAAGAGCGGTCGGCGCTCTCAACCGCTAGGCCATCTCTCCAGCCCGTATTTGATATTTCTGAGGCACACATGAGGAAGCGCATTTTCACACTCCTCTAAGACAGTAGACACGTCAACTATGAACACCAATGGAGTGATGAAAGAGAAAAATGAGTAACAAACAGGTATTCCATGCAAGTCATTATTCTGCAAGAAACACAAGTGGTATCTCACAGAAAAAGGGAACTATCCAAAGGCAGATGCAAATTTCCCTGTTGGCATTGCTAATTTGGTTAGCTGTTTAAATTTTTAAAAGAATTTTCAGGTTAAGGAGATGACTCAGTAACTAAGAACGAAGTTTGAACCCCAGAACCCAAGTGAAAAAGCTGCACACAATGACACATGCTGGAAATCCTGGAAGATGGAGCCAGACAGGAACGTGGTAAAATTCCCAGCCAACGAGAGACCCTATGACAACAAAGAAACAAACAAACAAACAAACAAACAGAAACCAAAGGAAGAAATGAGTGCCACTTGAGGAACAACACCTGGGTTAACCTTTGGCCTCTACACACATGTGCACCCACAAGCACACCATACACACGTAAGAACATTTTATTGTTTTATAAATTTCTTTTCTTGTTTATTTTTTGTTTGGTTGGTTTTGTTTCGTTTTCTTTTTGTTGTTGTTTTTTGGTGTTTTGTTTTGTTTGTTTGTTTGTTTTGACACAGGGTCTCTCTGTAGCCCCAGCTGGCCTGGAACTTGCTGTATAGACCAGGCTGGCCTTGATCTCACAGACATCCTCCTGCCTCTGTCTCCAAAGTGTTGGGATTAAAGGCATATGCCACCATGCCTCATTTTAAAAACATTTTTAAATGTGTCTTTTCTGCTTCTGATTCTTTGGGTGAAAGCAATTAGGTAGAATACATAATCATGGATTTTCCATTAGACCTTTTGAGATGCTAAACTCTGTTCCCTCAAATGAGCCCCCCTGATATGAACAGCTGGAGAGAACGTAATCTTCTTTGAGGCTGAAATCTTCCTTTCTACAGCTTTCTCCAGCAGTGTGTTATGCACAGGTATTTGTAGGATACATAGAATTTGCCTTTGACACAACACTCTAAACCCACCGTCCTCACCATGGTCCTGGACAATCTAAACCCACCGTCCTCACCATGGTCCTGAACAATCTAAACCCACCGTCCTCACCATGGTCCTGGACACCTTCTCTGCCCAGACCACATGCCCTTTGAGACCCTTTCAACGATGGATTTTCCTACCACTCTGCAGCTATTTGGTTTTGCTGAGATTGAACCCAGGGCCTTCCATATGGTAGGCTGGGACTCTACCACTGAGCCCTACTGCCAGTCTGTATGATGGGATTCTACATCTTTCCTCTACAGTCACATTCTGTTTATCAATATCCCTGTAAATATAACAACTGTGTGTATGTTAAAAAAAAAAAAAAGCGATCACATTGAAACTTCAGAGAAACTCATGTTGCTGAAGCAACAGTGGAAGTTACTTCTATATAACATATGGACAGTGCTTTGATTCCTTCTATGAACTTTTCTATGCTTTCTCAACTTTCCACAATGAGCCAACATGACTTTTATAGTCACAGATTTCAATACTGACTCATTCAGTGACCATTTCAGAGTACCTGCTGGGACAGTGTAGAGCCTCAAAGAAACCCAGGGAATCACTTCACCTTCTCCACTTTTCCTGGCATTGAAAGATGTGGGCATTAAACACATAATAACAGAGACTGGGGAGATGGCACAGTGGGTAAAGTGCTCGCTGTAGAAACATACAGATCTGAATTTGGATCCCCAAATCATATAAAAGCCAGATGCATTGGTGGATGTCTGTAACCCCAGCTCTGGGGTATACAGGTCTAGCTAAAGTGGTAAGCTCCAAGTTCAGCAAGATCAAAAAACAGAAAGGTGATAGAGGAAGACATCTGACTTCAACATGTACACACGCATACACACATGCATGCACATGTGCACACACACACACAGAGGAAAGAGAGAAATGATAATTGTTATTATTATAATTATAATAATGAGTGAAAGAATGTCCAGTGTGGTAAAAGGGGAAGAGGACTCTATTAAATACGATGGTCAGAGAGGCTCTCATAAAAACACAGGACAGAACTTTCCAGGCTGAGGGACCAGCAAGCCTAAAGGCCCTGAGGTGAGACAGTGCAAATGAGAGACTGTGTGGTGGAGCCATTGAGCTTAGGAAGCAATGGGGCAGATGGTGTAGGCTGTTGTGAAGTCATAAGCCATGCAGAAAGCACTGGAAGGTTTGGGGTGATGCCATGATGTGGTCCAACTCGGTCCTCAACAGACCACTCAAGAGAAGTTACGGCAGAAGGGGACTGAGGAGAAGGCAGAGCCTCAATCCACATGCATGGGCCTGAAAGCAGCTTCAGTCACAGGGATGATGCTCACGACTGAATTTCCTCATGAGCCAGTGAGACTCTGGGAAAGGACATGGTTAACAGAAATGCCTGGGGTTCAGCACAGCCCTCCTACTCTGTCCCATGGTGGCAGATGAGACGTTATTTTATGTCTCCCTTTCCAGAGTATCTTATTCTAACAAACACAGAAACCCCCAAAGATGAGCCAGCCAGTGTGATGAAAGTGATTACTGCGGAGCATGGCCGGGGTGGGGTCTGAACAGAGGGCAGAAGCCTCCAGCTGATTCCTCTCCCTAACCGCAGTCTTCTCGGCTTTCATCTCCTCCCTTCTAGACCTTTCTGAAGCCTGTCTATAATCCCCATTCGGAGCCCTTCCTTAACAATTCCTGTTTTCGCAGACCTTTATCAGCTCAGAGTTCCGCTTTCCTCCCAGGTTGGCTCGGGCGCTCTTACCTCGACCCTGAAACCTTTCCTGTTGCTACCCAGGACGCTGGAAACCTCAATTCTGCTCCCTCCTGCATCTCAGGCCTAGAGAGCTGAGCGTCCTGGGAAAAAAATCATGTACCTGCACTGGCTGGATCTGCACCAGTCTCACTTCGTAGCTCACTGGGAGGTGACTCTGCCCTTCATTGCCCTTTGTTTATCTCTAATTGACTGCACCCGATCTCCCTCTTCATCTACTGGAAACCTGTCAGAGTCTGGTCTCTTACCCAGAGCTGCTCATTGTGGCTTACCTTACCTTTCTACCTTGCTGGGAAGAAGGAAGCCATGTGACACCACTTCTTTGAATGTGGGCCTCTAACCCTCAAGTTCACCTTGGAGATCCCTCCAGTTCCCCCTGCTCCCAGACCCATGCAGGCTTGCCCAATGCTCCTTTCCAAGTCTCTCTCTCTCTCTCTCTCTCTCTCTCTCTCTCTCTCTCTCTCTCTCTCTCTCTCTCTCTCTCCCCCCCCACCCCAGATGTACCTTGCTATAGGAACCACTTTCCTAATATGGACTTGGGCTGCCCTAAAGACTTTCACTTACCATTTCAACCAAAAAGGTACTGCCCTTAATGTAAATAAGCTCATTGAGCCATGTGCTCTTTGGAGACCTGGGCACCTGACCTTAATCCCTCAGCACCCTACACTTGCCCTCCACAGAAGAAATGAATGAACGTCTTGTCTAATATGTCAAAGAGCTTCAAGCAGCATGCTAGTGTCATTGAAAGCAGTAAGAATAACTGAGTACTTGCTTGATACTGTGTGCATGAGACATTTTAGGCTGCAGGATCAAAAGGCAATATTTTCAATAAGATAAAGGTGGATCCTAGCTTTCTACTTCCCCCAGCTGATGCTGGAAAAAGGGCTTCAATAAAGTCTGAGTGAGGCCTGGCTCAGAGGCACAGCTCCTTGAGACCACGGAAGGAACAGGCAGCTCTGCCTTTCCACTCTTAACCTTATAAAAGCTAGAAGCAAGCTGTGTCTTTATTCGGGCCCAACTGTAATGTGGTTTAGTAACTTCAAGCCCTGCAAAGGCTCGCTGGCTAGTTCCTGCCTCACCATGCAGGCTCTGTTTTTCCCTCTCCCTTCTTCCCTGTCTCCTGCAAGAGTATACTCCCACTCAGGAAGAACTTCTTCTGTCCTAAAATAATCACATGAACACCTCCTGGCTCCATTGCAGCTAACAACACCTCAGTTTCCCTTGTTTTAACAAAAGCCGGTCAGACAAGGAAGGTGTCACACAGTCATCAGGACATGCAGGGCAGAGTGCTGGCCTGTGCCATAGTTTCTCAAGGCACCGTCAACACACCCGCTGTTTGCCCACGTTCTCATAAACTGCTGGTGAGAAGGCTTTCATTGAGCCCACAGAAAGAGCTCTGCTGTGAGCATCTCCAACCCAGATGGTGCCACTCTCCTGGCTGGTGCTCTGAAAGCTGCACCAGTGCCATGCTGTCTTGGGGGCTGCAAATCACTTCCTGTCAAACATCTCTCTTCAAGTCTTCCAGTCAAAAGGCTAGAAAGCAATCAGCCTCATCCACTCTCTTTTGTCTTCTTCTTCATGAATCATCCCCTTCTGGAGGCCACCTCCCTCTCCCAGACATCCATTCTCTACCTCTAACTTTATCTCCTTCCTCACTGCAAGTCCCTGGCCCCAGTCAGCTGCGGACAGTTCTGTACACAGCACCTTATTCCCTAGTCCATTTTCAAAGCCCATGTGTCTACTGTCAGCAAAGACTGCTTTTCAGCCCTAGATAATCCTTCTTAACATCCATAAGAGATTTAATTCTTTCTCTGTGGTCACATCTACCCACATTAAAACACTGTATGTGAGTGAAGTAACACAGTCCCAGAAAAATAAACGATGAATGGTATCCCTCATCTGTGGATGCTAGTGCCAATTACCTAGTTGTAAGTATTTCTTGTGCATGGCCCCTTGAGCTTTTGTCCAAGCAGTTGGAAATGCTGCATATTGGAAACAAAAACAACAACAACAGAAAGGACTGCATCAAAGAACTGACTGAAACAGTGATCTTCTGCTCAAAACAGTCAACTTCCACATGGAGAATTTTGAGAAAGACTGAGAAAGAGATGAAAAGCACGTTTGGCAGAATACATGAGCTGTGGTAGGGTGGGAGGATAGGGTGGGGGACACGGGTCTAGATTTGATAATCTTGTACAAAATATATATAAAAAATAAAAAATAAAAAGCAAAAGCACCCAGTGTATGCACATGTGACGTGCTCCATCAATGGACACACCACTGTTGTCTTTATTGTGCCCACTCATCCACAAAGCAGCACTGTGCACTCGTTCAGGCCCAATCCTGCACACTCCTCTTGCCAGTGTGTGCCTATGTGGCATTATCATGAGCCATACTCGCTGTCCAATACATACTTGCCATAATTACCAGACTGTGGGGAGATGTCATCTTCTGGGCTCTGGCTCAGGTGTCTACACCCCTAAGAAAGGCACTTTCCTTTCAATAAAGCGCCTGTCACTGCTGCTATGCTCCAGCCATGAGGGTGTTTCTCAGCCTACCCACTACATGCAGTCCATCCAAAGAAACACAATGAGGAGAACTGGAGTCAGTACCAAGGGGCAACCTGGTCCAAGCTTGCTCCCACAGACAGTGCTCATTAGAAGCCCCAGCCCCCAGCTCTCCTTCCCAGGAACAGGGACACATCTTAAGGGAGAGCAGTACAGCCTGCCACAACACGACTTGACCCAGGCCATCAGCTACTGCCTTGATCTTTATCCCTGAGCTGAACAGTTTCTGAAAATGAGAATCAGGTTCAGGGATGGGGTTGTAGCTTGGTTGGCAGGGTGCCTGGCATGCACAAAAGCTAGTGCCACATAAAACCAGAAGCAATGCTGGCAACTGGCACTCAGGAGGAGAAAGCAGGGGGCTGGGAACTTTGAGGCCATCTTAGCTATATGGTGAGTTCAAGGTTGGCCTGAGATAACCCTCCATAACACTCCATCTCTGAAAAACAAATGAAGGAATTTACACACCTCCCACCACATACAACACTAACCAGACAAATGAGAAACCCAAAGAAACAAAGAAATCCAATTACCCCAAGTCTTCCTGGAGCATGGCAGAGAGCGTAAGCAGGTCTACCTCACACCCATGTCCTGTGACTAGTCAGGGCCGCCTGCTCTGCTAGCCTTTCAGTCTGACCCTGGGTGGCCACCCCAAGACTTCCACACCCCATGTTCTGTCACTAGTCAGGGCCACCTGCTCTGCTAGCCTTTCTGTCTGACCCTGGAGTGGCCACCCCAAGACTTCCACACCCCATGGCGGGTGCTTCTTTCAATGCAGGCAGATCAGCAGGATCCAGAACCCCATCAGTCTGGTTTCTGAGCCACAGTAGGAAAACCAGGCTTCTGCTGTGAGAGATACAAAATCGTATACACCACTAAAGACAGAAGCCAGGTCTGAGCAGACCTGTAAGCACTGAGGCAGCAGAGCAGAACGCTGAGAATCCAGAAGATAGTAACAGGAACACTTTTGTATCAGTTGGGTTGAAGTCACTATTCAATATAATGTTAACATAAATGCCATTCTTTCTTAATTTCTTTACCTTGCCATATACAGCGATGGGGTTCATTATGGCATTTTCATGTTCTTCAATCACATCTATTTAGTAAGTATCACTGAAACAATCATTTTTATATAAAAAGCTAAACTGCTATAAAATATAACTAAAATTACAAATAATTTAAGTATGACAGAAAATATACATAACTATTTATGTAACTGTGAGAATGACTCAATAGGAAAATGCACACAGAAAAATATTCATAGATGAAAGTACATGTTAAAAATTAAATTCCAGCCAGATGTGGTGGTGCATGCCTTTAATCCCAGCACTGGGGAGGCAGAAGCAGGTGGAACTCTGTGGGTTCAAGGTCAGCCTGGTCTACATAGTGAGCTCCAGGCCAGCCTGGGCTACCAGGAGACCCTGTCTCAAAAGACAAAAATAACACAAAATAAAATCCAT
Source organism: Rhizomys pruinosus (assembly GCA_009823505.1). Classification (NCBI taxonomy): domain Eukaryota; kingdom Metazoa; phylum Chordata; class Mammalia; order Rodentia; family Spalacidae; genus Rhizomys; species Rhizomys pruinosus. The sequence goes on from VZQC01009198.1 coordinate 399,597, forward strand.
ATGCCAAAAGTTAATCATTTTGGTCTTTTGCTCAGTAACATAAGAAATATATAATCACTGCTTAAAATAAATAACTTTTAACAATCAAGAAATCTTCTAAGACATGTTTGGCAGAGTTTGAAATTTCTTAACATGGAAAAGGTCTTCTCCATTTCCCTTGTACACTTAATAAAAGTGTACTGAGCATATATACTGTAACATGTACCATGTTTGACTCTGGAAAAACCTGTGAGGAACTGAAGAAAAATCCAAATCAAGATGATAAATGTATAAAAAACAAAAATATAAAGGGAGATCCATGTGATGGCTCAGTTGGTAAAGGCACTTGCCCCCAATCCTGACCACCTTAACTTGATCCCTGAGACTATAGGGTAGAAAGAGAAAACCGACTCCCATAGACTGTCCCTTACCTGCACAGCTATGTGGTGACAGGTGCTCGCACACGCATGCACACACACACACACACACACACACACAATTTAATTTTTAATAAATAAGTACAAATCAATAAACTTTTAAGAAAATTGGTGAAGAAATCCAAACATGTATCTATCAATTTCTCTCAATTTACACTGTAAACTATAAGAGTGTAATAAGCATCAAGTGGTACGGAAGCATTTATTTCCATATGCTGGTGTCTGAACTGGGATAAATCTTCAGACGGGAAACAGAAAATACAAGTAATTGCTTCTAATTTTGCATATTCTAATCTACAAATCCCGCTTCTTTCATTTAAGCCTGAAGACTTGAAACTCACCACAGGTGTAGCCAAGGAGAGAATTCTCCTTTAGGTAGAGGTTGACCATCTGAGGTCAAATAAGAATGCATCAATAAATGCAGCAGTTACAATTTTGTGGAATTTACAAAGAATGAAATTTATAAAGCCATTTTTAGGGATACAGGGAAAATGGAATTTTACAGAAATGCAATGATTTTAGATGCTATATGGACAATTTCTGAAAAAAATACAGCAATAGCTGTAATCTCTTTTGACAGAAAGTAATTATATGTCATATTTTTTCAGAGAAAAGACTAGAAGGAAAAAACACCGACGGGGGCGACTTAGTTGATATAATTATAAATATTTTTCTAGACATTTTTATACTTTTCACAAGGATGCCACAGAGTTCTGCCATGAGAGGAAAAGAAGAAAAAGACTATTTATTTTGTAGTACTGTGAAGACAGGGCAGAGCCACATACAGAGATGGTACATGTGACCCAACCCAATTTCCACAGGGCTCCGCGGTGTGACAAAGGTTGGTCCAACATTCTCCGAAGTCCCCTTTCCTCCTGGGCACCCAGAAAATCTTTCTAAGACTCCTCTGCAGTCACATGTCATCCCGTGACGCTGGCCAACAGAAAGTCAGCACTAACCTGGTCTGTGAAGCCCATCCAGTGCAATCCCGCCTTCCTCTCTCACCAATCAGCTACACAGAAAGGATTTGGGGGACACAGGGAAGGGCAGACTGTGGGTGGGAAGGATGTTGAATCTGTGAGTCAATGACCACAAGAAAGCAGACCAGGAGTCCAGGCACGACAGACTCAGCACACAGGAGGACAGACCAGGAGGCCAGGCACCACAGACTCAACACACAAGAGGACGGACCAGGAGTCCAGGCACGACAGACTCAGCACACAAGAGGACGGACCAGGAGTCCAGGCACCACAGACTCAGCACACAAGAGGACGGACCAGGAGTCCAGGCACCACAGACTCAGCGGGGGGGGGGTTCCCTTCCCAACATCTCTGACTCTGCATGCATCTAAGGGCTGCGGGAAGACGGCTTGGGGGTCGGGTGTGGCAGAGTAGCAGGGATGGAGGATGAATTAACCACCCTTTGAATTCCATTATAATCTTGAGGGAGCGGAAAGACGCACGCCTTGTCATTTATTGGAAAAGTGTTAGGTTGGAATGGGATTGAACCGGGGCTTGCTGCCGCCCTCATTGCTTAGAACAATCCCAGCCCTTTTTACTTTTCTTCTTTATCCTTCTTGGTTTTTCCATTTATATATCTTTTTTTTTTTAATGAATCTTGCTTGCGTGCAATTTCAGTACAATATAGTTTGCTGGCATTTCAAGAATCCACTCTCCTTCTCTGCCACCTCTCCACGCTGCCACAATTTAATTAAATTAACTGCCCAGTTTAATTTACCTCGCTTAACTTTATTGACTCGTATATGTACATAAGGCCTCTAGAGTCATTATTTGGATTGTCGCGTCCCCACGAGTACTCTCGATGTGGATCCATCTCACTGACGCCCACCTAGAGTACCATCCCTTCGTAAACTGCTCTCCCCTCCCCAGCAGCAACCGGTTTGACAAAAGTTCCTTAGGTGGGCTGAGATTTCACTAGCCACTTCCACATGTCTCAGGCTGGATCTGTTCGGTCTGAGACTTGGGCTATGCTGTTAGCAATCGGTTCTCAGGAGTGAACTGACCCAGCTGTCTGGAAGGCTCTGTTTCTTGTGCTCATCACACCCTCTGGCTCTACTCGTTTATGTCCCCTCTCTCTACAATGAATCACCTGTACTGGGGAGCCAGAGGTTTGATAACAGGTGCCCTATTCAGAGATAAGTGGTCCTGTGCCTTCTTCCTTCCCCATTCGATAACTTTCGTGGCTCTGTGGTGATACCATTCTGCCTGCATAGCAGGAACATTCCTAGGTGAGATGTTAAGATGGTGCTCATCCTGTTGTGCAGAGGCTGCACTGACGGATTTCACCTAGGGTACAGGTCCACACGGAACACTTATTCTCCCCCACTGACCAGTTTATGGAAACTCTGTACATAGTTGTTCTGTTGCCAAACTTTTTTTTATTTTTGAGACATGTCTTTTTAATTTCTCAAGATTGCGCCTCAATGTCACTTTGTGCCTAGGGCGCCTTGAACACAGTCATTCCTGCCTCGGCACTCCCAGTACTGGGATTACAAGACTGACCCCCAAACCAAGATCTGTCAGTCCTAAAAGGACGTCCTTTTTTGATGACAGGGTCTCCCTGAGCCCCAGTGTCCTGGAAGCTCCACTCTATAACCCGGCTGCCTTTTGAAAACTCACAGACGTCCACCTGCCTCTGACTCCCAAGTGCTGGGATTAAAAGGCGTATACCACCACGCCCAATCTTTTTAAAGATGTCGTTAAGCTCGCCATGTGAGTGCTGGGATCGAACCAGGTCTCTGCAAGAACAGGTGGGTTGTCTAACACTACAAAGCCATACCCTCTCCACCCCTCTTAATAGGACTTTTATTCGAGTCTCTGGGACTACAGGAAGGAAGGTAGCAGCCAGTCCATAAATTGTCCTCATCTAGTGGCGACCTGCCACCATGCTGGCCTTTGGAGGGTTCTAGCTCTCTGTCTGGTCCAAGTGTACTTATCTCTCTCTCTCCCTCCCTTCTGTCGACTATACGGACTCATGGAGTTCATCCTTTCATTCAAAATCAACTATGTCTCTGTCTTCGTCGCCTGCAGTCGCTGCTCCCCTCCTCATGCTGCGCTCCTTCCGTCGGCGCGTACAGCCACTCCGTCCATCCTCCCGCCGCCCATCCGTCCTCTCGTCCAGCAAGACCGAAGCGACTGCACTCCACTCCGCTCCGTGCGAGTTCAAGTCTTTTTCTCCCCTTTCTCCCAGATCCTTTCAGCTCTCGAGACTACTATGCTCCATGACCCCTTATTGCATCTCTTTCTCCCTTCATCGTCTATCCTGGTCTAAAGGGATGCGAGAGATCAATCCAGAGCTCAAACGGTGTTTGTTAGGTAGGCCACTGACTAACCCTCTGCCCCTCTCTCTTCTCTCAGTGTTAGATAATTATATTTCACAATGCTTCCCCCTTGAGTAAAAAAAGAACCTTTCCATGATTTACCTGTCCCTGAATTTATCTGAAAAAAATAATCAAAGAATACTCTTGAATTTTAGCTGGTATGTCCAATTTAAACGGAATTCTTAATTTTAAATTTACTTATGAATAATTGAAATTAAAATGCTATCAGATTTATTCATAAGAAATTTGACTTTGCACTATTTCAAATATAGATAGAATAAATTAAATAACATGTAGCATACTTAGCCACAGAACTTCTGAAATTCAAATGAATTCATGACGCTCTCCTTAAAAATAGACATTGGAGACTGGGGACGTGGCTGTCAGTAAAGCACCCCGTGGCACGCACGAGGACCTGAGGTCTGATCCCCGGAACCCAGGGAAAAGTGAGTATTACACATCTGTAATTCTGTTTGGCAAGTGCAGAAATAAGTGCATCAGCTATACTACGAGTTCCAGGTCAGTGAGTACTTGTCTCAAAAACTAAGGGAGATGGACTGGCACTGACATCTTCCTATGGCTTACATGTGTGCATGCACAAAATGTGATCAAACAATAATGCAAAAATATGCAATAGCTTGTAGTAAAAACACAAGGATCAAATTCGAGAATATGCGTATAAAGCACGGAGGTACCGTGGATTTTTCAACGAAATATAGATTAAAAGCCCTGTGTTGTATTTTCAAACACTTGTTTATGATTCTGCTGCTATGCGTGACCAATTTCTCCAGAGAATAAAAGATGTTTACAGGACAAATGACCTCATGACCATGACAGGCAACTGTGTTTATATCAAAATGAGCTTAGAGAGGCTTTGAGACATGGTTTTAAAACTTCAATTATTATGTAGCTTAATGTGTTCCTGATGTTTACAATAATATCTTTCTAAAAATAGAGACATAGGTTCATTAAAAAATGAAGTATTTGATATTCTTTTTTTTTAATTTTTTTTATTTATTAATTTTTTTTTTTTTTTTTTTTTGTATGGTATGAATGTACTGTCTGCATGCAAGTCTGTGCATCCGTGTCGTGCAATGCTGCGGAGGTCAGAAAGAGGGTCTCAGACCCCTGGAACTGGAGCTCTCTTGGAGTTGGAGTTTACGACGGTTCTCAGCCGTCATTTGAGGTGCTGGGGATCGAACCCGGGTCTCTGCAAGAGCGGTCGGCCTCTCAACGCCTAGGCTATCTCTCCAGCCCGTATTTGATATTTCTGAGGCACACATGAGGAAGCGCATTTTCACACTCCTCTAAGACAGTAGACACGTCAACTATGAACACCAATGGAGTGATGAAAGAGAAAAATAGTAACAAACAGGTATTCCATGCAAGTCATTATTCTGCAAGAAAAACAAGTGGTTCTCAAAGAAAAAGGGAACTATCCAAAGGCAGATGCAAATTTCCCTGTTGGCATTGCTAATTTGGTTAGCTGTTTAAATTTTTAAAAGAATTTTCAGGTTAAGGAGATGACTCAGTAACTAAGAACAGAGTTTGAAACCCAGAACCCAAGTGAAAAAGCTGCACACAATGACACATGCTGGAAATCCTGGAAGATGGAGCCAGACAGGAACGTGGTAAAATTCCCAGCCAACGAGAGACCCTATGACAACAAAGAAACAAACAAACAAACAAACAAACGAACAAAGGAAGAAATGAGTGCCACTTGAGGAAACACACTGGGTTAACCTTTGGCCTCTACACACATGTGCACCCACAAGCACACCCTACACACGTAAGAAACATTTTATTGTTATAAATTTCTTTTCTTGTTTATTTTTTGTTGGTTTGGTTTGTTTCGTTTTCTTTGTTGTTGTTTTTGGTTTTGTTTTGTTGTTTGTTGTTTGTTTGTTTTGACACAGGGTCTCTCTGTAGCCCCAGCTGGCCTGGAACTTGCTGTATAGACCAGGCTGGCCTGTGATCTCACAGACATTCCTGCCTCTGTCTCCCCCAGTGTTGGATTAAAGCATATGCCACCATGCCTCATTTTAAAAAACATTTTTTAAATGTGTCTTTTCTGCTTCTGATTCTTTGGGTGAAAGCAATTAGGTAGAATACATAATCATGGATTTTCCATTAGACCTTTTGAGATGCTAAACTCTGTTCCCTCAAATGAGCCCCCCTGATATGGACAGCTGGAGAGAACGTAATCTTCTTTGAGGCTGAAATCTTCCTTTCTACAGCTTTCTCCAGCAGTGTGTTATGCACAGGTATTTGTAGGATACATAGAATTTGCCTTTGACACAACACTCTAAACCCACCGTCCTCACCATGGTCCTGGACAATCTAAACCCACCGTCCTCACCATGGTCCTGGACAATCTAAACCCACCGTCCTCACCATGGTCCTGGACAATCTAAACCCACTGTCCTCACCATGGTCCTGAACAATCTAAACCCACCGTCCTCACCATGGTCCTGGACAATCTAAACCCACCGTCCTCACCATGGTCCTGGACAATCTAAACCCACCGTCCTCACCATGGTCCTGGACGATCTAAACCCACCGTCCTCACCATGGTCCTGGACAATCTAAACCCACCGTCCTCACCATGGTCCTGGACAATCTAAACCCACCGTCCTCACCATGGTCCTGAACAATCTAAACCCACCGTCCTCACCATGGTCCTGGACACCTTCTCTGCCCAGACCACATGCCCTTTGAGACCCTTTCAACGATATTTTCTACCACTCTGCAGCTATTTGGTTTTGCTGAGATTGAACCCAGGCCTTCCATATGGTAGGCTGGGACTCTACCACTGAGCCCTACTGCCAGTCTGTATGATGGGATTTCTACATCTTTCCTCTACAGTCACATTCTGTTTATCAATATCCCTGTAAATATAACAACTGTGATGTATGTTAAAAAAAAAAACCGATCACATTGAAACTTCAGAGAAACTCATGTTGCTGAAGCAACAGTGGAAGTTACTTCTATATAACATATGGACAGTGCTTTGATTCCTTCTATGAACTTTTCTATGCTTTCTCAACTTTCCACAATGAGCCAACATGACTTTTATAGTCACAGATTTCAATACTGACTCATTCAGTGACCATTTCAGAGTACCTGCTGGGACAGTGTAGAGCCTCAAAGAAACCCAGGGAATCACTTCACCTTCTCCACTTTTCCTGGCATTGAAAGATGTGGGCATTAAACACCTTAACAGAGACTGGGGAGATGGCACAGTGGGTAAAGTGCTCGCTATAGAAGAATACCAGATCTGAATTTGGATCCCAAATATATAAAAGCCAGCTGCTGGTGGATGTCTGTAACCCCACTCTGGGGTATACAGGTCTAGCTAAAGTGGTAAGCTCCAATTCAGCAAGATCAAAAAAACAGAAGGTGATAAGAGAAGACATTGACCTTCAACCATGTACACACGCATACACACAGCATGCATCATGTGACACACACACAGAGGAAAGGAGAAATGATAATTGTTATTATTATAATTATAATAATGAGTGAAAGAATGTCCAGGTGTGGTAAAAGGGGAAGAGGACTCTATTAAATATGATGGTCAGAGAGGCTCTCATAAAAACACAGGACAGAACTTTCCAGGCTGAGGGACCAGCAAGCCTAAAGGCCCTGAGGTGAGACAGTGCAAATGAGAGACTGTGTGGTGGAGCCATTGAGCTTAGGAAGCAATGGGGCAATGGTGTAGGCTGTTGTGAAGTCATAAGCCATGCAGAAAGCACTGGAAGGTTTGGGGTGATGCCATGATGTGGTCCAACTCGGTCCTCAACAGACCACTCAAGAGAAGTTACGGCAGAAGGGGACTGAGGAGAAGGCAGAGCCTCAATCCACATGCATGGGCCTGAAAGCAGCTTCAGTCACAGGGATGATGCTCACGACTGAATTTCCTCATGAGCCAGTGAGACTCTGGGAAAGGACATGGTTAACAGAAATGCCTGGGGTTCAGCACAGCCCTCCTACTCTGTCCCATGGTGGCAGAGAGACGTTATTTTATGTCTCCCTTTCCAGAGTATCTTATTCTAACAAACACAGAAACCCCCAAAGATGAGCCAGCCAGTGTGATGAAAGTGATTACTGCGGAGCATGGCCGGGGTGGGGTCTGAACAGAGGGCAGAAGCCTCCAGCTGATTCCTCTCCCTAACCGCAGTCTTCTCGGCTTTCATCTCCTCCCTTCTAGACCTTTCTGAAGCCTGTCTATAATCCCCATTCGGAGCCCTTCCTTAACAATTCCTGTTTTCGCAGACCTTTATCAGCTCAGAGTTCCGCTTTCCTCCCAGGTTGGCTCGGGCGCTCTTACCTCGACCCTGAAACCTTTCCTGTTGCTACCCAGGACGCTGGAAACCTCAATTCTGCTCCCTCCTGCATCTCAGGCCTAGAGAGCTGAGCATCCTGGGAAAAAAATCATGTACCTGCACTGGCTGGATCTGCACCAGTCTCACTTCGTAGCTCACTGGGAGGTGTCTCTCCTTCATTGCCCTTTGTTTATCTCTAATTGACTGCACCCGATCTCCCTCTTCATCTACATGGAAACTGTCAGAGTTGGTCTCTTACCCAGAGCTGCTCATTGTGGCTTACCTTACTTTCTACCTTGCTGGAAGAAGGAAGCCATGTGACACCACTTCTTGAATGTGGGCCTCTAACACCTTAAGTTCACTTGGAGATCCCTCAGTTTCCCCTGCTCCCAGACACACTGCAGGTTGCCAATGCTCTTTCCAAGCTTAGTCTCTCTTGCTCTTCTCTCTGCTCTCTCTCTCTCTCTCTCTCTCTCTCTCTCCTCCCCCCCACCCCAGATGTACCTTGCTTATAGGAACCACTTCCTAATATGGACTTGGGCTGCCCTAAAGACTTTCACTTACCATTTCAACCAAAAAGGTACTGCCCTTAATGTAAATAAGCTCATTGATCATGTGCTCTTTGGACCTGGGCACCTGACCTTAATCCCTCAGCACCCTACACTTGCCCTCCACAGAAGAAATGAATGAACGTCTTGTCTAATATGTCAAAGAGCTTCAAGCAGCATCTGAGTGTCATTGAAAGCAGTAAGAATAACTGAGTATTGCTTGATACTGTGTGCATGAGACATTTTAGGCTGCAGGATCAAAAGGCAATATTTTCAATAAGATAAAGGTGGATCCTAGCTTTCTACTTCCCCCAGCTGATGCTGGAAAAAGGGCTTCAATAAAGTCTGAGTGAGGCCTGGCTCAGAGGCACAGCTCCTTGAGACCACGGAAGGAACAGGCAGCTCTGCCTTTCCACTCTTAACCTTATAAAAGCTAGAAGCAAGCTGTGTCTTTATTCGGGCCCAACTGTAATGTGGTTTAGATAACTTAAGCCCTGCAAAGGCTCGCTGTGCTAGTTCCTGCCTCACCATGCAGGCTCTGTTTTTCCCTCTCCCTTCTTCCTGTTCTCCTGCAAAGATACTTCCCACTCAGGAAGAACTTCTTCTGTCCTAAAATAATCAAAATGCACACCCTCCTGGCTCCATTGCAGCTAACAACACTCAGTTTCCCTTGTTTTAACAAAAGCCGGTCAGACAAGGAAGGTGTCACACAGTCATCAGGACATGCAGGGCAGAGTGCTGGCCTGTGCCATAGTTTCTCAAGGCACCGTCAACACACCCGCTGTTTGCCCACGTTCTCATAAACTGCTGGTGAGAAGGCTTTCATTGAGCCCACAGAAGAGCATGCTGTGAGCATCTCCAACCCAGATGGTGCCACTCATCCTGGCTGGTGTCTGAAAGCTGCACCAGTGCCATGCTGTCTGTGGGCTGCAAACACTTCCTGCAAACATCTCTCTTCAAGTCTTCCAGTCAAAAGGCTACGAAAGCAATCAGCCTCTAGCCACTCTCTTTTGCTCTTCTTCATGAATCATCTCCTTCTGGAGGCCACTCCCTCTCCCAGACATCCATTCTCTACCTCTAACTTTATCTCCTTCCTCACTGCAAGTCCCTGGCCCCAGTCAGCTGCGGACAGTTCTGTACACAGCACCTTATTCCCTAGTCCATTTTCAAAGCCCATGTGTCTACTGTCAGCAAAGACTGCTTTTCAGCCCTAGATAATCCTTCTTAACATCCATAAGAGATTTAATTCTTTCTCTGTGGTCACATCTACCCACATTAAAACACTGTATGTGAGTGAAGTAATACAGTCCCAGAAAAAAATAAACGAGAATGGTATCCCTCATCCTGTGGATGCTAGTGCCAATTACCTAGTTGTAAGTATTTCTTGTGCATGGCCCCTTGAGCTTTTGTCCAAAGCAGTTGGAAATGCTGCATTTGGAAACAAACACAACAACAACAGAAAGGACTGGTCAAAGAACTGACTGAAACAGTGATTTCTGCTCAAAAACAGTCAACTTCCACATGGAGAATTTGAGAAAGACTGAGAAAGAGATGAAAAGCACCGTTTGGCAGAATACATGAGCTGTGGTAGGGTGGGTGGGGATAGGGTGGGGGACACGGGTCTAGATTTGATAATCTTGTACAAATATATTATAAAAAATAAAAAATAAAAGCAAAAGCACCAGTGTATGCACATGTGACGTGCTCCATCAATGGACACACCACTGTTGTCTTTATTGTGCCCACTCCTCCACAAAGCAGCACTGTGCACCGTTTCAGGCCCAATCCTGCACACTCCTCTGCCAGTGTGTGCCTATGTGGCCTTATCATGAGCCATACTCGCTGTCCAATACATACTTGCCATAATTACCAGACTGTGGGGAGATGTCATCTTCTGGGGGCTTGGCTCAGGTGTCTACACCCCTAAGAAAGGCACTTTCCTTTCAATAAACGTGTCACTGCTGCATTGCTCCAGCCATGAGGGTGTTTCTCAGCCTACCCACTACATGCAGTCCATCCAAAGAAACACAATGAGGAGAACTGGAGTCAGTACCAAGGGGCAACCTGGTCCAAGCTTGCTCCCACAGACAGTGCTCATTAGAAGCCCCAGCCCCCAGCTCTCCTTCCCAGGAACAGGGACACATCTTAAGGGAGAGCAGTACAGCCTGCCACAACACGACTTGACCCAGGCCATCAGCTACTGCCTTGATCTTTATCCCTGAGCTGAAAGTTTCTGAAAATGAGAATCAGGTTCAGGGAGTGGGGTTGTAGTTAGTTGGCTAGGTGCCTGGCATGCACAAAAGCTAGTGCCACATAAAACCAGAAGCAATGCTGGCAACTGGCACTCAGGAGGAGAAAGCAGGGGGCTGGGAACTTTGAGGCCATCTTAGCTATATGGTGAGTTCAAGGTTGGCCTGAGATAACCCTCCATAACACTCCATCTCTGAAAAACAAATGAAAGGAATTTACACACCTCCCACCAATCAAACACCTAACCAGCAAATGAGAAACCCAAAGAAACAGAAGAAATCCAATTACCCCAAGTCTTCCTGGAGCATGGCAGAGAGCGTAGGCAGGTCTACCTCACACCCATGTCCTGTGACTAGTCAGGGCCGCCTGCTCTGCTAGCCTTTCAGTCTGACCCTGGGTGGCCACCCCAAGACTTCCACACCCCATGTTCTGTCACTAGTCAGGGCCCCTGCTCTGCTAGCCTTTCTGTCTGACCCTGGAGTGGCCACCCCAAGACTTCCACACCCCATGGCGGGTGCTTCTTTCAATGCAGGCAGATCAGCAGGATCCAGAACCCCATCAGTCTGGTTTCTGAGCCACAGTAGGAAAACCAGGCTTCTGCTGTGAGAGATACAAAATCGTATACACCACTAAAGACAGAAGCCAGGTCTGAGCAGACCTGTAAGCACTGAGGCAGCAGAGCAGAACGCTGAGAATCCAGAAGATAGTAACAGGAACACTTTTGTATCAGTTGGGTTGAAGAACCATTCAATATAGCTGTTAACATAAATGCCATCTTCAATTTCTTTACCTGCCATATACAGCGATGGGGTTCATTATGGCATTTTCATGTTCTTCAATCACATCTATTTAGTAAGTATCACTGAAACAATCATTTTTATATAAAAGCTAAACTGCTAAAATATAACTAAAATTAAAATAATTATAGTATGACAGAAATTACATTAACTATTTATGTAACTGTGAGAATGACTCAATAGGAAAATGCACACAGAAAAATATTCATAGATGAAAGTACATGTTAAAAATTAAATTCCAGCCAGATGTGTGTGGTGCATGCCTTAATCCCAGCACTGGGGAGGAGAAGGCAGAGGGTGGAACTCTGTGGTGTCAAGGTCGGCCTGGGTCCCATAGTGGAGCTCCAGGGCCAGCCTGGGGCTACAGGAGACCCTGTCTTCAAAAGACAAAAATAACACAAAATAAATCCATATGCTCAAAAGTTAATCATTTTGGTCTTTTGCTCAGTAACATAAGAATATATAATACCACGCTAAAAAATAACTTTATACAATCAAAGAAATCTTCTAAGACATGTTTGGCAGAGTTTGAAATTCTAACATGGAAAAGGTCTTCTCCATTTCCCTTGTACACTTAATAAAAGTGTACTGAGCATATAACCGTAACATGTACCATGTTTGACTCTGGAAAAACCTGTGGGAACGAAGAAAACCAAACAATGAGAAAATATGAAAAAATCAAAATAATAAAGGGAGAATCCAGTGTGAAGGGCTCAGTTGGTTAAAGGCACTTGCCCCCAATCCTGACACCCTAACTGATCCCTGAGACTATAGGGTAGAAAGAGAAAACCGACCCCATAGACTGTCTCTACCTGCACAGCTATGTGGGACAGGCGCTGCCCACACGCATGCACACACACACACACACACACACACACAATTTATTTTTTAATAAATAGTACAAATTCAATAAACTTTTAAGAAAATTGGTGATGAGAATCCAAACAAAGTATCTATCAATCTCTCAATTTACACTGTAAACTATAAGAGTGTGAATAAGCACAAGTGGTACGGAACGCATTTATTTCCAATGCTGGTGTCTGAACCGGGATAAATCTTCAGACGAGAGGGAAACAGAAAATACAAGTAATTGCTTCTAATTTTGCATATTCTAATCTACAAATCCCGCTTCTTTCATTTAAGCGCTGAAGACTTGAAACTCACCACAGGTGTAGCCAAGGAGAGAATTCTCCTTTAGGTAGAGGTTGACCATCTCAGGTCAAATAAGAATGCATCAATAAATGCAGCAGTTACAATTTTGTGGAATTTACAAAGAATGAAATTTATAAAGCCATTTTTAGGGATACAGGAAAATGGAATTTTACGAAAATGCAATGATGTTAGATGCTATATGGACAATTCTGAAAAAAATATACGCAATAGCTGTATCTTTTGACAGAAAGTAATTATTGTCATATTTTTTCAGGAGAAAAGACTAGAAGGAAAAAACAACGCGCGGGGCAGACTTATTGATATAATTATAAATATTTTTCTAGACATTTTTATACTTTTCACAAGGATGCCACAGAGTTCTGCCATGAGAGGAAAAGAAGAAAAAGACATTTATTTTTGTTGAGTACTGTGAAGACAGGGCAGAGCCACATACAGAGATGGTACATGTGACCCAACCCAATTTCCACAGGGCTCCGCGGTGTGACAAAGGTTGGTCCAACATTCTCCGAAGTCCCCTTTCCTCCTGGGCACCCAGAAAATCTTTCTAAGACTCCTCTGCAGTCACATGTCATCCCGTGATGCTGGCCAACAGAAAGTCAGCACTAACCTGGTCTGTGAAGCCCATCCAGTGCAATCCCGCCTTCCTCTCTCACCAATCAGCTACACAGAAAGGATTTGGGGGACACAGGGAAGGGCAGACTGTGGGTGGGAAGGATGTTGAATCTGTGAGTCAATGACCACAAGAAAGCAGACCAGGAGTCCAGGCACGACAGACTCAGCACACAAGAGGACGGACCAGGAGTCCAGGCACCACAGACTCAGCACACAAGAGGACGGACCAGGAGTCCAGGCACCACAGACTCAGCACACAAGAGGACGACCGACCAGGAGTCCAGGCACCACAGACTCAGCACACAAGAGGATGGATCAGGAGTCCAGGCACCGCAGACTCAGCACACAAGAGGACAACGGACCAGGAGTCCAGGCACCACAGACTCAGCACACAAGAGGATGGACCAGGAGTCCAGGCACCGCAGACTCAGCATGCAAGAGGATGACGGACCAGGAGTCCAGGCACCACAGACTCAGCACACAAGAGGACGATGGACCAGTAGTCCAGGCACCACAGACTCAGCACACAAGAGGACGATGGACCAGGAGTCCAGGCACCACAGACTCAGCACACAAGAGGATGGACCAGGAGTCCAGGCACCGCAGACTCAGCACACAAGAAGACGGAGCAGGAGTCCAGACACCACAGACTCAGCACACAAGAAGACGGAGCAGGAGTCCAGACACCACAGACTCAGCATACAAGAGGATGACGGACCAGGAGTCCAGGCACCACAGACTCAGCACACAAGAGGATGGACCAGGAGTCCAGGCATGACAGACTCAGCACGCAAGAGGACGGACCAGGAGTCCAGGCACCGCAGCCTCAGCATACAAGAGGACGGACCAGGAGTCCAGGCACCACAGACTCAGCATACAAGAGGACGGACCAGGAGTCCAGGCACCGCAGACTCAGCATACAAGAGGACGGACCAGGAGTCCAGGCACCGCAGACTCAGCATACAAGAGGACGGACCAGGAGTCCAGGCATGACAGACTCAGCATACAAGAGGACAGACCAGGAGTCCAGGGACAACAGACTCAGCACACAAGGGGACGGACCAGGAGGCCAGGTACCACACACCCAGCACACAAGAGGATGGACCAGGAGGCCAGGCACTGCAGACTCAGCATACAAGAGGACAGACCAGGAGGCCAGGCACCGCAGACTCAGCACACAAGAGGACGGACGAGGAGTCCAGGGACCACAGACTCAGCACACAAGAGGACGGACCAGGAGTCCAGGGACCACAGACTCAGCACACAAGAGGACGATGGACCAGGAGTCCAGGCACCGCAGACTCAGCACTGGACTTACAAGAGTGAGAGATAGACTTTCATTTTGCCAGATGACTAGGACTTGGGGTTTCTTAAAATAATAGCCTGCCCCGACTGATGCTAGATGGTCACCCCCACTCAGCACCTAAAGGCTCCTACCAGAGAACAAAATGTCACTCAGGAACACTGGCTGTTCCTTCCCTGCCTCCCAGACCCACCACTGGCGGGCCCCACACTGAACCCCCCTGAGGCATGTGCATTCAGCTACTCCAAAGCGACATGGACTCCTGAGGAAAATGTTCTAAAATGTTCTCAGGACCCAGACACCAGGAAGCAAGTTTCTCTCCCAGGACTACAGATCAGGAAGGCATCTGAGACTTGCTCTGCATTGAGCCGCTACCTCCAGCGTTCCTGAAACCTGAAGCCAAAAGGAAATGCTTCCATATTAGATTTCAATAGTGCACTGTGCTCCTCCTATTGGGCTAAAAGGAACAGTCTTGAAAGAGCCACAGTGATTCAGCTAATGGGTTGCTCTGGTGCATGTGCTTCAAGACTACAACTCCTGAGTGACTTTGGCAAGACTGTGGTCCCCTACCGTAAAGACACCTCCAAACACAGTGGGGCCAAACAGCAGCTCTTAGGGTTCTGTAAGGATTGATGCCCAAATATATTTTAGCTTGCAAAAAGAACTATTTTTTAAAATACTCTAATAAATAATAGAAATAATATAATAATATAAAATAATATAAAGATATTATAATATAAAGATAATATAAAGATATAATATAAATATATTATAAAGATAATATAAAGATAATATAAAGAGTGCTAGGATTAAAGGTGTGTGCCACCACGCCCAGCTGTATTTGTTTCTTTAATTTCAGGTCTGAGCATTCCAGTTCTGCTACTGAGCATCTGTGAATGTTTCATTCCTGTGAAAGACTAAAGAACAAGAATAGTGTTCGCGCACTCATCAAATTATTCATAGTTAGAGATATCTTCGCAGGGTTCAGGCAGATAGAGTACTTGCTGCACGATTCTGAGCACCTACGTTCAGATCCCCAGCAGCCATGCAGAGCTGTGCACGGCCATGGTGGCTGTCACCCTGCACTGGGGGAAGCAGAAGTTCAGGCAGAAGAATGCCTAGAGCTTCTGGCCAGCTGGTCTCCCTGGATCAGTGAGCCCAGGGTCCAGTGAAAGACTCTATCAAGGGCTGGAGAGATGGCCTAGCGGTTAAGAGCACCGACCGCTCTTGCAGAGGACCTGGGTTCGATCTCCAGCACCCACATGGCAGCTGAGAACCGTCTTTAACTCCAGTTCCAGGGGAATCCGACACCCTCTTCTGACCTCCGCAGCATTGCACGATACGGATGCACAAACCTACATGCAGACAGTACATTCATACACATACGAAAATAAAAAAAGAAAAAGACTATCAAAACAAGGCAGGCGGTGCTTGAGGAAGGCACCTGCCATTGACCCTAGTCTATAAGTGCATGTACACACGCATGCATGTGTGCTCACATGCAAGCATGAACACACATACATACAGACACACAAACATATACCACATACACATACATACAAATAACTTGCCTTTTATTTTCTAATGTCTTTGTTCACTGAAAATACACGCTAAGGATTCCCTAAGGCAAAAGTCTAGAACCCAATGCTCCAAATTCAGAGAAGTTTGAGTGTACAGAGAACTGCACAGCGCCAAGTCCCTCACACGACCTCCATCAGGCTTCACAGCCAAACCTCAGATGCCCTAAGAATGAATACTGTTTAAAATTGACTTCATGATAAGTATGTAATGCCATGTAAAATAAAAATGAATTTCTTAGCCACATTTGGGTCCCATCCCTAAGATAGAGCAGTTTGACTAGGCAAGTATTCCAATACCCCAAAATAATGTGAAATCTAAAATATCATACTCCTAAACTGAGCATGTTGGATCAAGAACAGTCTCCTGCATCATCTGTTTTATATGATTCTTCCAGCACAGCCTCCCTCTGTGCCCAGACAGGATGGAGGGACATAACCCCATCATTCCTTGTTGTCACCGAAGGCTCTAGAACAGCTTTGTGATGTGTGATGAAACAGGCAAAGTTACATCATCCTTTTCCCATGCATAGATGCAAAGTAGACTCTTGAATTTTGTACTTTCACACAAGTCACAAAAATGTTGACATTCTGACTGCCTGATTAGGTTTCAACAAGTAAACATAAAATACATTTTTAACTCAGGCTTTAAGACAAAACGTGAGAATCACATGTAAAAGCCACTATAATTTTTAGACTAAACTCAACAATACCATCATCATTAAAATTTTATGAGATTACTTGTAAAGTCCACATGAATTAGTTTATTGTTTATTTTTGAACATTGACAATAGCAGCATATTAGCCTTATTAATGTTTAACAAAATAAATAATAGCTCTGTTTCATCAATCTGTTTAATTTTAAAGTACAGTCTCAGAAATAATATATTCTCAATAAGGGAAAACACAGGCAGAATTTTCATTCAATCTTGGAATTTGGTCTTTAAAATTAGGGGGAAGAAAGGAAAGAAACTTTCTCTGCTATTTACAGTCCCCGCTTTGGGACAAACCTCCACATCTGGATACCAGAATCGGCAAAGCTGCAAAGTCCGTGGAGACACGTGTGCAATTTTATGCTTGTAAATCTGCTGGCTCTTACACAGAAAGCACTCTGCTGCATCTTCCTCTACACAAACCTCAAAGAGGGTTTCCCAAAGGTACCCAGAGAGTTAAATAATGCCCACAATGCTCGGTGTGCCCAAAGGAGCATATGCAGCCCAGCCACAGTGGGTGATCAGCTTAGACCTATGCACAGGGACCAGAGCATCCAAAAAATCCCCACTGAGAAGCCTTGCTCCACAGGACAAAACAGCACGACACAGAGCTGTCCTCCAAGCTGAATTAAGTCGGGAATGTGTGACCTACATGGACATGCTATTATTCCACGGAGATCTTAAGGAGAGTCACTGGTATTGTTTGGGGCGCTGAGAAGGTACACAGGGCCCAGACCGTGGGACACAAATGAAAACTCACTTTGGCTTCCTCTATTCATCTTGTGGGGTTTCCATGCCAACAGAAGTTCCTAGCTGGGATGCTGTGCTCCCAGGGGTCCTGAAGCCCCTGCAGTAGGTCCCTGAATACATCAAAGTGTACATTCTGGAAAGGAAAAACATGTATTCACCATTTTTTAAAAGTGTTCCATAACTCTGAAAGTTAGGAGGCAGGGAAGAAACCAGGAATGCAAGTTACTGCAGCTCTGAAGAGCAGGCATGCCATATAGACCCAAGGACTGCCATGGTCCACCCAGTACACTCCTGGGGAGAAGTGAGATTATCCTGTATCTTACCTGTGTCTCCAGTAATGCCTGTATACAAACACTCTTCCTTGGTAAGTCACCAAGCACTGTTTACCAGAGGCAAAGGGGCTTCTACACTCACTTTGGATGATTTATAATTAAGCAATACACAGTCATATCATCTTTACACAGCAACGCTGCTCCTCTCCAGAGCATCAGGCAGGAAACAGCTGGGCAGAAACACCAGCCAGCTCCAATCAGAATTTTGTCCGAAGCTCTGGTTAGTGTGCCTGAGCTAACAGCCAAATATTCAGATGGTCTGTGCTTGCAGGAGGACAGAAGGAAATAAAAAACCCTGCTGCTAAGTTACGTGGGTTCGCTCTGCACAAACCACACACCTCCGGAGCTGAAACCCTAGATCTGGCGCTCTCAGCTACTCCTGTTCCTCCGTTACCATCAGCTTAGCTGCTGTCTTTTCAGAGCAAATGTATTTGCTTTTATTTCTACTAAAAAGAAGCAAAGAAAACTATTTATCTCATGTTAAGACTGAAAAAGAAGATCACAAAAATGAAAGAACAGAATAAGCACAAAAATAATTTGCATGAATATATCATGGAGTGTTAATATCAGTGATATAACATACAAATTATTAATAATTAAGCTGGGCACCTGGGCATGGTAGCACATGCCTTTAATCCCAACACTTGGGAGGCAGAGGCAGGTAGATCTAACAGAGATTGAGGCCAGCTAGGTCTATATAGTGAGTTCCAGGGCAGCTGGGGCTATAAGCAGACCCTGTCTCAAAAAATTAATAATTATACAAATTACACTTTTCTGGTTATGAAGATGCTGTGCACTCATTTCAGAACTTGTAACAAATTTCCTTTTCCATGTTCCAGCATTCTGCAGGAAAAAAGAAAATACAACTACCATCAAACTGCCTTCCAAATATGTATCCCTACACTCATAGATGTGTGCATCTCTCGGCATGATGAGGTCTCTGTGCAGTGGACAGTGGCTCAAATACAAGGCTTACAATGAGTCAAAGTGCAGCAAATAATGTCAGTGGAGAGCTCAGCCACAAATGGACATCAGTGTTGCACCCCTTCCCAAGGCTCAGGAAACATCAAGGAAGAGGATGTGGAAAGATTTTTAAGAGCCAGAACTCAGTGAGGACTGGGGTGAAAGTGTCTTCTGGATGCTCAGAGAACCCGTGCTCACCTGGACAAGATCAAGCTAGTCAGCACTCCAGCATGGACTGGGGGGACACACAAGCCCCCAACTCCTAGCTGAGGAGCTACTGGCAATTGATTACTGCCAGGGGAGGTCAAGTCAGGTCCTTGTGGGGTGACCATGCTCCAACATGTGGCTCTATAGCCATGTGCATATGGGTGCTGCTTTTGGACTCCAAGTTATTTGGAAAAAAAAGACAGGGAGTGGGAGGGTTCCCAGTAGAAGTGGGGGACAGGAAGTGGAAAATATGATCAAAGTACACTGTATGCATTGTGAAATTCTCAGAGAATAACTATAACTATTATATTAAAATGGATACAAAGTAGAGACAGAATCACCCAGCTCAGTGGAACATGCAAACCAGGCTGGAGACAGCCAGAGCTTCTTCACTGAGGAAAAACAGGCAGCTAACAACGCCTTGCGTCATCTCCATGGCACCCAGACTTTGAGGGACAATGCCTATGGAAAGGAGAAAACTTTCTACCCTCCTGTGAAGCAAAGCCAATATAAATTAGGTTTGCAGGTGTGTGCAAAATGCATACAACTCAATGGGTATTTTGTCAGCATACTGGGTAGGAGCTGGCGAAGTCTGCTCTTCCCTGCTGCCCCGGGATAACACCAGCCAGCCCGGCGACCTCTCCTAATGATTGGGCTGCAGGTCTTCTTTCTAATTGGCCACTGGTCTGCTTGGTTTTCCAGCTTCCTGGTGACCTTGCACATTATGCAGCTGCTCTAAAATCATTTAGACCCTTCCTTCCAAAGAACACACATAGGACAGGCTGGGAGTGCAGCTCAGTTGGCAGAGCACTGGGCTCAGGGAGTATCACAACAACAGAGCATGATGGGAGTGGGAGGATCTGGAGTATCACAATAACAGAGCATGATGGGAGTGGGATGATCTGGAGTATCACAATAACAGAGCATGATGGGAGTGAGAGGATCCGGAGTATTACAATAACAGAGCATGATGGGAGTGGGAGGATCTGGAGTATCACAATAGCAGAGCATGATGGGAGCAGGAGGATCTGGAGTATCACAGTAGCAGAGCATGATGGGAGTGG
Organism: Rhizomys pruinosus; assembly: GCA_009823505.1. Classification (NCBI taxonomy): domain Eukaryota; kingdom Metazoa; phylum Chordata; class Mammalia; order Rodentia; family Spalacidae; genus Rhizomys; species Rhizomys pruinosus. Next base: position 419,967 of record VZQC01009198.1, read on the forward strand.
GAGGATCTGGAGTATCACAATAACAGAGCATGATGGGAGTGGGAGGATCTGGAGTATCACAGTAGCAGAGCATGATGGGAGTGGGAGGATCTGGAGTATCACAGTAGCAGAGCATGATGGGAGTGGGAGGATCTGGAGTATCACAGTAGCAGAGCATGATGGGAGTGGGAGGATCTGGAGTATCACAGTAGCAGAGCATGATGGGAGTGGGAGGATCTGGAGTATCACAGTAGCAGAGCATGATGGGAGTGGGAGGATCTGGAGTATCACAGTAGCAGAGCATGATGGGAATGGGAGGATCTGGAGTATCACAATAACAGAGCATGATGGGAGTGGGAGGATCTGGAGTATCACAGTAGCAGAACATGATGGGAGGGGGAGGATCTGGAGTATCACAGTAGCAGAGCATGGTGGGAGTGGGAGGATCTGGGGTATCACAATAGCAGAGCATGGTGGGAGCGGGAGGATCTGGAGTTCAAGGTTATCCTCTGCTGCATAGTGAGTTCAAGGAACTTAGGGTCAGCCTGTGCTACCTGAGACCTTGTCTCAAAAGAGCCTGATGAAGTGGACCACCAGTTCAAGGTGCTCGCCACCAAGCTATGTGACACCTGCACCACACCACACACATACACAGACACACACATGCACACACAGAAACAGGCAGACATACAGAGGTACACATGTGTACACACTCGCACACACACATAATAAATGAATGTAAACACACAAAACCACACAGACACACAGGCCCAAAGTCAATAAATGTAAATACACATATAACATACTCAAGTACACACAGACACACTAAATAAATAAATGCACACACACACACACACACACACACACACACACACACACACACACACACACACACACACAAACACTGGGCCCGGGGTCAGCTTCTAATAGTCAGAAAAGCAGCTTAGGTTTATGATTAGACAGTACTGTCTTCTAAATATGGCTTCACCTGGAGCCATGCTTCCTTATCTTTTAGTATTTAGAGTTTCTATCATTTGTGCAACTCAGAGAAGCAGACATCCCTCTGTGGCCTCACCGCTCCCCAGAACAGCAAACTCACAGACGCCCCTGCACCTTCCACCTCATCCCTCTCCCAGGGGGAATGCCTGCCCAGGATTCATCATTCATGGTGCTTACACATGTACACTTTTTCAAGCTGTATAGTCCTAATTTTTTAGTCTTTATTTTTTAATATTTTACTTATTATTTTTATTTTATGTGTATGAGTGTATTGCCTGCATGTATGTAAGTGCACCTATGTCATGCAATGCCCACGGAGGTCAGAAGAAGGCACTGGATTCCCTGGAACTGGAGTTTCACAGGGTCATAAGCCACCATGTGAGTCCTGGGAATTGAACCCAGATGCTCTGCAAGAGCGCCAGTGTTCTTAACCATTGAGCCACCACTCCAGCCCCAGAGTTTAGATTTTATGTGAAGACTGTACTGTACACATTCTCCTATGAAAACCAACTGTCAACATTTGAGAATTATTCCTACTGATGCATGTGTAAGGTAGATGTTCACAATTATTCTCCCTGCTGTACGTTGCTCCATATTCGCCTGCTCTCCTGCTGACATGCATTATGCTCATTTTTTGCTGATAGATGTCTCATGGTACTTACACACAACAGGGTGGATATCTGGGTGGCCCCGCTGAGTAATGAGTAGGCACACCTCACCTTCACCAGGCGACATCAGACTGATACCAAAATGCTGGTGTGTGTGTGTCCCCAGAAGTGGGGGGACCTGCTGTGCCACACGCACACAGATGAGCAAATGTCCACAGAGCTTTCTACTCCAGGTCTCTCTCCCAACTTCATGTCTTTTTTTTTTTCAAATAACTCAGAGTCCAGGACCTTTGGTACAATTCTCTCTACCTCACAGCCAGCAACAGTGTAAGTGTTAGGAAGTGTAATGTTACATCAGAAATTCATCTCTCCAGAACACAAAAATAATTTAAGTAGAAATTTTTTTTTAACTCTCAGTTATCAAGACCAGAGAAATGGCTCAGCAGGTAAAGATATCTGATGCCAAGCTTGAAAAACTGAGTTTGATCCCCTGGACCCATACTGTTGAAAAAGTGAACTGACTGCTCTTCCACAGAAGCATGCCGTAGGAACCTCCCACCCCCCACCACAGGCACAAAATAAATAAATAGAAATGTAACAAAAAATTTTAAAACCTCTGGTTACTATTCCTGAAAGCTCTCCCAAGGGCTGGAGAGATGGCTCAGTGATTACTGACACTTTCTGCTCTTGAGGCAAGCCAGGGTTCAACCGCCAGTGCCCATGTCAGCAGCTCACATTACCCACCTAACTCCAGGTCTAGGCATTTAGTCCTCTTCTGGCCTCCTGGGGCACTACATTTACATGCATAGCCCTACACACATACACACACACACACACGCACACACACACACACACACTTTTTTTAATGTGTATGAATGTACTGTCTGCATGTAGGTTTGTGCACCCATGTAGTGCAAAGCCACGGAGGTCAGAAGAGGGCGTCAGATTCCCCTGGAACTGGAGTTAAAGATGGTTGGTTCTCAGCAGCCATGTGGGTGCTGGGGATCAAACCCAGGTCCTCTGCAAGAGCAGTTGGTGCTCTTAACCACTAGGCCATTTCTCCAGCCCCAACACACACATACTTTTTAAACAAATCTTTACTTCATATTTGTGTCAGCTAATATGACAATAAAATAAAGATAAACCACCTAAACACAGTTCATTCTTGAGATCAAATGCAGACGGTGACCCCAACATGATTCTTCTAAGGCTATTACCCCATTTGCATAAATCTGACCTTTCTAGATTAACTATTTAAAACGTACAGTAATTTCTTGGTCACTTTGTCTCTTTTGTCTGTTTGCTTAGCAAAATGAAGACACCGAAGTGCATTTCATTTGCTGATGCTGATATTCTGAATTCCTCCATAAGGCCCATTTGTGCCCTATAGCTTCCTGGCCCCAGCTCTGCAAGGGAAAGTGCTACCCCTCTTCTGGGTAGACTGAGAAGACCCCCGACCAGCAGACACACTTACCAAGCACAGTGCAGATATTCCTGGAGAAACCTTATCATCCCACAAAAGACAGAACCATCAAACCCTTACAAAACACCAGGCAGGTGTCAAAGCATAGTATAGTACCCCCAAATGGATCTGCTCTGCTATGGGGGGTTCAGACTCCTCACTCCTCTCCAGCTTCAGGGGTCACATTCAGCCATTACCATTCAGGCATGGTAACACACACCGTTAAATCTCAGCTCTCAAGATATATATCAGGCCAGCCTCATCTACTTCACAAGTTCCAGGCCAGCTGGGGCTACAGGAGATCCTATCTCAGGAAAAAAAAAAAAAAAAGAGTCCCACTCAGATCAAATGATGTATTCAAATTCCTATTTCGTTTAGCATTTATTTAACTGTTGCATGTATGTGTGTGTGAGTGTGTGTGTGTGTGTGTGTGTGTGTGTGTGTGTTGTGTACGCCATGCCACGGCACATGTGTGATGCTCAGAGGGGAACTGGTGAGAGTCAGCTTCTCTGCTTCAACCACGTGGCTTTGGAGGAGCAACCTCAGGTCAGCAGACATGATAACAAACACCATCTTACCAGCCCGAACTCCTGTTGCTCAAAAGCCCACTTTCATAGAAATAAAATGTGCTTGGGAATATTAATTTTAAATTTATGTCTATGAAAGTGTTATCTGTGGGATTTTAAAGAATATTTCATATTTGGGAAGGTAGATTGTTCAAGGCCATGAACTTCATAATAAGACACTTTCCAAACTTAAATACATGTTTTAGGCAAGCTATAAGTTGGGAAAATCAATCAGGCCACTTAGAAAAAAAGAATTTATATGGGGAACAGGAAGGAGTGGCCACTGAGGGAGCCTTATTCTGGTGTAGATCATTCAACTGAATAGTAGGAGGGTGGGCCTCTGCGGCAGTGGACTTGCTTAGCGTGTGTGAGGCCAAATGTTGAATCAGCACTACCCTAAAATAGAAGCAATTAAAATTTCTTTTAGACTACTACAAGTGCACACAGCCTACTGAGGCAATGTAGCTCAAGTCCCATTTCCTTTTCCACAGCCCTTATTTGTCTTAAGTATACTGAAACTGTCCCTGTGTCTCCACCATGCAGAGATAACTGGAATACATGTGGACATTGGAATAATGGTAGGACACCCCCCACCCCAGCCTTGCTCTCTTCTGTCACCTCCTGGGCCACAAGGCATGGATATACTGGAGCAGTTGGCACATGCTGGTGACAAGCCATGCTGGGAAGAAATCACCTTAGGACACTGGAATCTAACAACTCACTTCTCATCTCTTCCTATGCAACCCACACAGAGGTGGGATTAAAACCAAATGTTTGCCTACAAACATCTAAGTGGGAAGGTGCTTCATGGGTGTGCAGCTAGATATTCAACCTGCCCATTATAACAAGCAGTGTGGAAATCAATGAGCCCACTGAGTTCCCATAAACCATCTTTAGGGTCAACGAAATAAATCAGTGACAAAAGACTGAGCTTGATCCCCAGAACCCACATCAAGACTCAAAGAGAGATTTGTCCTCTGACCTCCAAAGGTGTGCTGTGGCCTAGCTATACTCACATACATACATCATAAATAAATTAATTCATTAAAACCATCTGTACCTCAGTGAGATATAAATTTTATGGTGTTCACATATATCATATAATACTCTTTTGTTCAAACATTTAAAACTGTGAAAATCATTTTCTTAGCTCCCAGGTTATATAAATTCAGTGAGCTAGAACTGGCCCTCAGCCTGGTTGCCTGGCCCTGAGGTAGAGCCTCTGCCAGCCACAAAGGAGCTTACCTTGATTTGAGCTGTTGGGTCGGGGACAGTCTGAATCATGTCCTTCTGTAGGCCAGCTCATTCAGCAGCCGTGCAGAACCCGCGACAGCTAGAAGACAGAAAGGAAAACTTGATGATAAACAGCCATGTTTCCAGGTCTCATTTCCCAGTGAAACAGAACAGAACTCACCGGTGGTTAAAGACCCTCAGCGCTGCCCTCCACACATCTGCCAGGAGCATCCTCGAGTAAAGACAGCGCTTGTTTCTGGAAAAACCATTTACTTTTAGCCCCACTAGAGCTCTACAAGACCAGAAGAAACTGTCTAGCCCTTCTCTCGAAATGTCTAGCCACATCACCAGACAGGAGCAGTAACCTCTAATGCTCAATGCCCTAACTGTCATAGACAACTAACTGGGCTCTTTTGAATAGCTGGAAGAGAATATTTTAAGTGTCTCTAGTGCAGAGAAATGATAAATGTTTGAGTAAAGAATGTGTCAGGTAACCTGATCTAGTAAGCATACTTTACACAGCTACTGCAATACCACAGCATACCCCATAACTAAGTAAAATTATGTTTTTAAATAAATACCACTTTTAGGAAGATAACTGAAATCAGACATAGTTCACACATGTCATTTTTACATGAGCAGCACTGATGAGTTAAGTTTAAGAAGCTTTTTAAAATAAATTTTCCTTAATTTTTATTTTATGTGTATGAGTGTAATGCCTGCATGCATGTAGTGCACCAATTTTGTGCAGTGCCCATGGAAACTGGGAGAGGGTGTCAGATCCCCCTAGAACTGGAGTTTTAGACAGTTGTTAGCCAACATGTAGGTGCAGGGAACCAAACCTGGGTCTTCTGCAAGAGCAGTCAGTGCTCTTAACCTCTGAGCCATCTCTCCAGCTTCATGACTGAATCTTTAAATGAAAAAATGGGACTAAAATACAATACCTTTCCTGTTATATTAATAAAATTAGACTTTAGAATTCCAACCCAAATTACCACCACCAATATATCTCTTTGACCTTCATTATTAAGTTCTTGCTTTGCTTCATTTTTTTTGTTTCTGAGACAGGGTCTTATGTACCAGAGGCCAGCTGTCAACTCCTTTTCTTCCTGACTCCACCTCCCGAGCACTGGTGTGACAGCCATGTACCACTGCATGCTTCCCTATGAAGTTCATAACTAAACACAGCTAGAGTGCTCAGCGCCAGCCCCAGGCTGACAGATGCACCTGCCTCCATCCCAGCTTTGACTCAGTCACTCCCACTAACCAGACAAGGCCACAGAGCTGTGGCCAGAGACCGTCAGCATTCCCCCTTTAATCAGCAACAAAGTCAAGCCTCTGGTCAGATGAGCTCATCTTACTCTAAGCCAGGGAAAGTTTTATGGCAGTACTCGATTCCTGGAGGAGTTCGGACTCAAAGCTTCTATTCTAAGTTCCCACCCAGGCAGAGTTATGGGACCAATTTTCCACTTCTCCCTATGTCCCTGTACATGTGACTCCAAAGGTCCTCTAAAGGTGTAGTTACTGCTTAAACACAATTTAGGGGTTATCTACCTGCTACCACTAACAGAATTGGCAGGACAGCCAAATTTCCAGCCAAACCCTTAAGAGGCATGAAGTGCTTTTCACCAAGGGGAAGAAGCTAGGCTGCCATACTGGAGGGGTGGGGCATGTGGGCAGTGCCGAGTTCCAATCATGGGACCAAGACAACATGTGCTGGCTGCTTTAAGTGGCTACTCATTTCCCCACATTTGTGACTACAGGTTACTGACCTGTATGCTGTGTTCAGAAGCTTTTTCAGCAAGAGAGGTAAAAGTAGACTCACACAAAACATTGAAGAAAAGTTGACTTCACCTCAACACAGACTATTTCCATTTATCGCAGAGTCTTGAGCCATGGAGTCCAGTTCTGCTCTTCCAAATAAGCTTGAAAAATAATGGAAAACCTGGAATCCTCTACTGGAGGGCTCCATGGGATTCTGAGAGCACCTTTACTACACCTCATGGGACCATCCATCCTTTTAGAGATGCTGAATATAATGAAGTGGATTGAAATTTTAAAAGCTCAAGAAGTCCCTGAAACAGGAGATTCACAAGGTCCCTCCCGAGTTTCTATAAGTGTAACAACTGCTGGGAAGAGGGGATGCTCCAAACACTGAGCTGCCGGAAAGCTGTTCAAAGAGCTCTGGGGATGCAACTTTGATGAGGTGTCACCATGTTGGGTAGGCTGTTTGGTGATAAAGCTACCATGAGCTACCTGTGTTCCTATAAGTTACTCCAGTTGAACCCACTGGCTCACTAGGCTAGACATGGGCAGAACTGCCCTACCTGGGGTGGAAAGACACTTGTTCACGTCTCTTCAGGGAGTCACATGACAGGGAGGATTAATGCACCCCAATTTCAGAACAACAGGGAAGGGAATATACAGATTCTGGGTGCACCACAGTCCTCTAAGGACCCAGATGGAGAGGTCTGACCTAACAGCAAACAAATGCCAGAGGAGGTCCCAGATGAGAAAATCACGGTGATACTGGGAGGACTAGGGAACTGACTGAGGCAGAGTGCTACAAGAAGGTGGGAGGGGCACAGTGCATGTGGTCTGGGAGAATCCTCCTCCCAGCTCCCCAACACTAGCGACAGTGTAGGATCCCCATAGACAGAAACCACGAGGGGCAACATCAACACAGGGTTCATGATGCATTCTCAGTGAATGTACTGTCTCCAGTCAAACCAAATTAGCCAAATGTCAATGGACCTAGAGCCTGGGAGGATGGGTATTTGTTCCCTCCTCCGAGTTATTCAATCCACATGTCAGTGACAGCTTTTGTGGTCATTTTGGGACTCTCTTTAATTCTTTTCTTTTTTTTTTTTTTACTATTTGGGGAGAGATGTTATGGATTTTTTTTTTTTTTTTTTTTTTTTTTTTTTGGTGTTTTCGAGACAGGGTCTCCCTGTAGCCTCAGCTGTCCTGGTACTTGCTCTGTAGACCAGGCTGGCCTTGAACTCACAAAGATCTGCCTGCCTCTGCCTCCTAAGTGCTAGGATTAAAGGCATGAGCCACCACACCCGGCATGTTATGGATGTTTTAAAGAACCTTTCTAACTTTGTTTCTAACTTCTAACGATCATTTCTGAAGTTTTAGTAATTGATGAAGGATTGGCTAGTTTTACTTCACAATGGGAGTTTTTTTCATTTCCTGTTTCATCTGCTTTCTTTGGAACCTATGAAGAACATGAACCAACCCTCAAGCCCTGTAACAAGCTCATGTGATATGCTTACCATCTTGTGTGTCATGGTCTAGCATTCTGTTATTGAGCATCTTCAAGAATTAAATGTCCTGGCCTTCAACAGAATCCGTCTTTCTCTCTTTTTTAATGCTTTCAAAATGACAGTACCTTACTAAATAGAAGGCGATCGTGTGAATCGCCCTGGCACAGTGGCACAAAGTCTAAACTTCCAAAGGGAAGAAGGACTCCATAAATGAGGGAGGAGGCCTTGCAAGACTTAAGACCTCAGTATTTGCAGGGCTGCTGCAACAAGATATACAGATGTTGCCGACCCACTGCCTCTAGAACTCCTCGCTTCCCAGTCACAGTTCCATCCTAGACACTGAGAGGGACTCTCCTCCAACAGTCCACATGGTCACATCATTTACGAGGTCACACTCCATCAAACACCTACCCCCTTAATCATTCTTAATCATCTTCATTATCAATTTGACTGGATATACAATCACCTCTGGGTGTGTCTGTAAGGGCATTTTCAACAAGGATCCTGGATAACACCATCACACAGGCTGGGTCCCAAAATGAAAAAAGGAGAAAAGTTGCTGAGCATCAGTGGTTCTCTCTCTACCCCCTCCCTCCCCTCCCTCCCTCTTTGCTTTTCAACTGAAAATACAATGTTATCAGCCACCTCACTCCTGCTGCCACAGCTGACGCTGCTCCTGCCGCCATGCCTTCCGCCATGACTAGGAGCCAAAGTAAACCTTCCTTCATTAAGTTTCTTCTGTCTGCTATTTTGTCATAACAATAAGAAAAGTAACTAATACAGCCATCCTTATAACCTGAGAAAAGCACACAGGATCTGTCCAGGGGGAAAAGCTCCCACAAATCACGAGATGCTTGTCCAGATGGCAGGGGCTGTGGTCCCCAGGCACCTTGAGGCCTGAGATAAAGTGGATGCATCTGGGAAGAACAGGACCAGACTCTGGAAGGCATGGAAAGGGCTCTCCCAGAACACAGGTGCAGAGTAAAACTCATAACATGAAGCTGGTCTCCGTCTCCCTCCTTGGAAACCTAGAAAGCACTGTGGAGCCTAGAAAGTTGCTCATCTGTAAAATGGGGATAATACTATTGTCTATACAATAAGGAAGTACTTAGTCTCTGTCCTGGATTCTTGGACTTTTCTGAGTGACAAGAATATCTTCTGTGCTAAATGACCCTGGCTGCGCAGGGGCATAGCTTTCAGGTTTACAAAAAGATGGAGTCTTGATGAGTCATTTGGAACTTTGACTTCACCTTCTCCAACTCCTGGGAATGGGGATTGAGCTGACCAGTCATCAGTGGTCTAATCAGCCATACCTGGCTCATGAAATCTCCATGGGAATTCCTGAGGGCATTCCGGAGAAGCTGGCACCCTGGGGGTGCTGAGCCCCACACTTGGAATCCTTCTGAACCTACCTCACCCTGGGTGTATTCTTATCTGCTCATCATGTGTATTTCCCATAACAAACTATAGTGGTAAGGATAGCACTTTCTTGAGCTCTGGGGGTCATTTCAGTGAGGTATTGAACTCTAAAGGAAATTCGTGGGAACCTCAGGATGTTGCAATCAAGTTGGACTCAAGTGTGGGTTATCTGGACACCGAGTTGATACCCGAAGTGAGGACACCCTGGGGAACTGCAACCCAAAGCCTATGGAATTTGACACTAACTCCTGGTAGTTAGTGGTAGCAAACTGAATGATAAAATTCTTAGTGTGAGGGAGTGTGATGATTGAGTGGCACTGACAGAGACACTATATATTTAGTGTATGAAACTCAACATCTTTCCAGTTTCCACCGGTGTGAATGTGAGACTTGGCTGGGATCTTCTCAGCTGCCTGGTACCAAGTTGAGCCTCCTCTGTGCATCCTGCCTAGATCTTGAGAGGGGAAAGAAGAGTTATGCCTATGAAACCTCTCAGGATGCAAGGCACACAGCACTGACATAGAGGGAGCCAGTGCCACTGAGAAAGCAAAAATATGGCAGAGGAGATGGCTCTGTGGTTAAAGAGCTTACCTGGTACACATGAGGACTGGAGTTCAGATCCCTAGAACTCACATAAATGCCAAGTGGGTGTGGTGACCCACCTGTAATTCTAGTGCTTGGAAAGAAGGTGCAGAATCCAAGGAGTAAGCTGACCAGCCACACCAGTGAGCACTGGGCTCAGAGGAGAGACCCTGCCTCAGCCAATGAGGAAGACTCCCGATGACATCTCAGACCTCCAAGGAACACACACAGGAGCATGTACACCACACACACATGCAAACAAACAACCAGACACACATGCATACACTATACACATATACATATGAGAGGATAAAAGCAAAGAAGTCCAAGTGGATGATTTTGATAATGAATAAAATGTTACAACTCTGAGAAAAATAAATAATAATCTGCTATTTCTCACAAGCTAGCTAGTTGTTAAGTGAAAACAGTCTAGGCAAAGTAGGCCTCAGCACACAGCAGGCAAGGAGGAGCCCTTGGCTGGAAGTAGGCATGCTGGTCTCCATCCAGTAAAATACCCCCATTGCTCTGCAAAGGCCTGATTCCCCCCAGGAGTCCCCACACCAGTCCTCAGCTGCATTTCCCACTACAATAGGACTGGAGACAGCAGGCCCTGGGGCCCAGAATTAAGGAGACACTGACTATGGGATGTGTGCCAGAATAGAAACAGCCCCCAAGAGTGAGAGCCACCTTAAATCTGTACCTTACCTCCTACTCTGGCATCTACTGCCCTGCTTACAGAGGCAGCTGCAACAGTGTGGATCTGGAGTGTGGATCTGGAGTGTGGATCTGGAGTGTGGATCTGGAGTGTGGATCTGGAGTGTGGATCTGGAGTGCGGATCTGGAGTGCGGATCTGGAGTGGATCTGGAGTGGATCTGGAGTGCGGATCTGGAGTGTGGATATGGAGTGTGGATCTGGAGCGGATCTGGAGTGTGGATCTGGAGTGTGGATCTGCAGTGCGGATCTGGAGTGGATTTGCAGTGTGGATCTGGAGTGTGGATCTGGAGTGTGGATCTGGAGTGGAGATCTGGAGTGCGGATCTGGAGTGGATCTGGAGTGGATCTGGAGTGCGGATCTGGAGTGTGGATATGGAGTGTGGATCTGGAGCGGATCTGGAGTGTGGATCTGGAGTGTGGATCTGCAGTGCGGATCTGGAGTGGATTTGCAGTGTGGATCTGGAGTGTGGATCTGGAGTGTGGATCTGGAGTGGATCTGGAGTGTGGATCTGGAGTGGATCTGGAGTGTGGATCTGGAGCAGATCTGGAGTGTGGATCTGGAGTGTGGATCTGGAGTGTGGATCTGGAGTGTGGATCTGGAGTGTGGATCTGCAGTGCGGATCTGGACTGTGGATCTGGAGTGGATCTGGAGTGTGGATCTGGAGTGTGGATCTGGAGTGGATGTGAAGTGGAATGTGCAGGTCCGGACCTCTGGTGGGAGGTTGTGGAGCAACTCAGAAGGCAGGGCCTATGGGGAGGAGGTCAGGTTTTTGGAAGTGTGTTCATGAGGACAGTATTGGGACCCCAGCCCTTTCCTGTCTCTTTGTTTTCTGGCCAGCATAACCTGAGCATCCTCCATTGCCTGTGCTTCCACCTTGATCCACTGTGACTCTCCAGACCCACAGCAACAGAGCCAGGCAACCTAGGATCGAATTCTCTAGAACCCTGAGCCAAGATAAACCTTTCTTCCCTTTATTTATTTCGGTTTTGTTTTGTTTTTGTCACGGTAGCAGAAAGCAACCACAGAAGGAAAGGATGATGGAAGACAGATGTGTGGAAAATTCAATGTACCCTTACATCCCTCATATAGCTCATCTTTACAGATGAGTAGATAGGATTTGAGTTGTGTCATTTTCCCTCTCCCCTGGTTCACATGTTAGAATCTTAATCACCACTTCTCAGGAATGTCTGTGGTTAGAGATAGGGGTTTTACAAAGATAATGAAATTAAACTGACTCCCTAGAGAGTGTATCTAGTATCTTTATTAGAAGGAAAACACTGGGGCTGGGGAGATGGCACCATGGTTAAAGCACCTGCCACCCACCCAGTAAGCATGAGCTCTTAAGTTCAGATTTCCAGAGGCTCCTAGGTACTGAGCAGGCATGGCAGCCTGTCTGCAATTCAGATCTAGGAGGTTGAAACCAGGGACCCCCTGGAGCAGGCTGGTTAGCCAGACTGGCTGTATCATGGAGCTCTGGGTTTAGCCAGAGACCACCTCAGTGCATAAGGTAGAGAGCAACAAGAGAGGATTCCTGACACCAACCTCAGGCCCCTACATACATGGATATTCACATCAGCCCCCTTACATAAGAACATATATGCACACATGTATATACTCATACCTATATGAAAAAAAAGAAAAAAATGGAGATCAGTCCCTATAGATGAATTACATCCAGGCTGGAGAGATGGCTCAGCAGTTAAAATGGCTGCTCTTGCTGAAGACCAAGGTTCAGTTCCCAGGACCCACATGGTGGCTAACAACCATCTGTAACTCCAGTTCCAGGTGAACACCCTCTTCTGATTTCCTTAGACATTGTACAACATGGGTATACTTACGTACATGCAGGCAATACTCTCATACACATAAAATAGTTTTGTAAAAAGATCTATATCCATAGAAAGCAGAAAGAGTCCTGGCCCAGATTCTCCCCAGTCTCTAGAAGGAACCAGTACTATGCAAGTCTTGATCTTAGACTTCCAACCTGGAGGACTCTAAGAATAATACCCATCTGTTACTTAAGTCCCCCGGTCTCTGGTGCTTTGTTACAACAGGGTGGGAATTATTTTCTACTGTCAGCTTGATGCAAGCCTAGAGTCCACTGGGAAGAGGAAACCTCAACTAAGAAATTCCCTAGAGCGGACTGGCCTGTGGGCAGGTCTACAGGAAGTTTTCTTCACTTCCAACCCACTGTGGGCAGTACCACTCGAGGCAGGAGGGTCTGGGTTATAGAATAAGGTGGCTGAGCACCAGCTGGGGAGCGAACCATGCAGAGTTCCTCCAAGGTTCCTGCCCATCCTCCTGACTGAGTTCCCACCCTAATCCCTCAGCGATGGACTGGGACCTGAAAGTATGAGCTGAAAAAGTAAACCCTTCCTCCCTAAGCTGCTTCCAGTCAGCGTGTTATCACAGCAACAGAAAACAAAGAAGACAGGCAGCCTTGGGCTCACATACCTCCACTGAGCAACTTGCTGACACAGGTTACCACTGAAAGCTGATGTCCTATACGCACTGTCACTGTGCACTTCTGGGACACCAACCTGTTTGGAGCATGTCCCAAGCATTATGGAGTGTCGCCCCCATCTGGTAATCTCCTAGCCTAATTTGGTCAAGGAAAGATACTCAGACTCCATAGCCTTCAGGAGCATCCATGAGCCCCACCCCAACCTTCCCCATGCTGGCAAGCTTCACTGGCAGTCCTGGGTTCAGGGCCTTGCTCTGCAGATGAAATTTAACTTCATCTAACATTCTTATTTTGAACTTTGTTTGGAGGACATAACTAGTGAACAGATTCATTCCTTGTGTGGCCCCTGAAAATGAGGCTACAGTTGCATTCATGTAAAATAACTGAATTTAGTAGCAACACAGACTGTAACAGCCAATTCATTCTATCGCTTCCCAGGGGTCCTCCTAAACACTGCCTTCTCAACACCATTCACCTTTAGGATATTAATCTGAATTTGGAGCAATAATCCATATTCCCACAGGAGAGGAAGAGGCCTCTTTGCCTCTGTCTATTACTGCTTACCTTTAGCTGTCCTTGCTTCCACCATCTCTTCTCTGGGAGCCATTTGCCCTGGTTTTGATGAATACCGCTTTTCCTGGGTATCCAAAGATCTGAGAATAATCTGAAAAGCAATTTAAGCATATTAAACCTGATTTTTCCAAATACTAATAATGAAAATTAACTGCATACTTACTTAATGACCAAAATCTATTTCTTAAATATTATTTTATTTTAAGATATCCTAAAAGGAGAAAAATATTGAAACCATTCATTTAAAAGGGGAGGAAAGGAAAGGAAAGGAAAGGAAAGGAAAAGAAAGGAAAGGAAAAAGGAAAGGAAAGGGAAAAGGAAAGGAAAGGGAAAGGGAAAAGGAAAGGAAAAGAAAGGAAAGGAAAGGAAAGGAAGGGAAGGGAAGGGAAGGGAAAGGGAAGGGAAAGGGAAGGGAAAGGGAAAGGGAAGGGAAAGAGAAGGGAAAGGGAAGGGAAGGGAAGGGAAAGGGAAGGGGAAGGGAAGGGAAGGGAAGGGAAAGGAAGGGAAAGGGAA
>VZQC01009198.1:436492-478715 GCA_009823505.1 Rhizomys pruinosus
GGAGAAGAGAAGAGAAGAGAAGAGAAGAGAAGAGAAGAGAAGAGAAGAGAAGAGAAGAGAAGAGAAGAGAAGAGAAGAGAAGGTGAGACCATTTGACTATTGTGAGGGAAAGACCTTATTACAAAGCAAAACTTGGGAATGAAGCAAAAATGCGGCTGAGCTGGAAGACTGAGGCACACATTCTTATAAAGGTATAACAGTAATGTTTCCACTTCTCACAGCCCCCAGCATTAATATAACTTCTCAGACCATCCCTCTAGCACATTCTCTGCTCAAAACAGGAATGAGGATCATAAAACATCCACAGTGATGGGGAGGCAGGGAGTGGGGAGACAGTTACACTCAGCAGAATTCTTTCCTCGCAAACACTAGGACCTGAGTTCAATCCCAGGTAAAAGCCAAGCACAGTGCCCATGCTTGTAATCCCAGCTCTGAGGAGTCGAAGACAGGAGGATCCCTGGGACGCGCTGGTCAACCAGACCAGCTTAATCTGTAAGCCCAGGTCCCAGTGAGAGACTGTCTCAAAAACTAAGGATGAAGGAGCCTGAGAAACACCTGGGGGCTGACCTCTGGCCAACTCACACACACACATATTTGCACACATTTGCACAGATGCATACATATACACGGGTACACACACAAGGCACATGTGCATGCATATACACAGGTACACACACAAGGCACACATGCATACATGTACACAGATACACACACAAGGCACACATGCATGCGTATACACGGGTACACACACAAGGCACACATGCATACGTATACACAGGTACACACACAAGGCACCCATGCACACATATACATGGGTACACACACAAAGCACACATGCACACATATATACGGCCACATGCACAAGGCACACATGCATATATATAAATGGGTACACACACATGGCACACATACATATGTATACATGGGTACACACACAAAGCACACATGCATACGTCTATACGGGTAAACACACAAGGCACACATGTACACATATACATGGGTACACATACAAGGCACATATGAATACGTATACGTGGGTAGACACACAAGGCACACATGCACGCATATACATGGGTACACACACAAGGCACACATGCACACATACATATACATGGCCACACGCACAAGGCACAGATGCATACATATAAACAGGTACACACACATTTGCACAGATGCATACATATACATGGGTACACACACAATGCACAAATGCATATGTATACATGGGTACACACACAAGGCACACATGCACGCATATACACAGGTACACACACAAGGCATACATGCATACGTATACACAGGTACACACACAAGACACACATGCACACATATACACAGGTACACACACAAGGCACACATGCATACATATACATGGGTACACACATGACACACATGCACACATATACATGGGTACACACACAAGGCACACATGCACACATACATATACACGGCCACATACACAAGGCACACATGCATACATATACATGGGTACACACACAAGGCACACATGCACACGTACATATACATGGCCACATGCACAAGGCACACATGCAGACACACTTATACACAGCCACATGCACAAGGCACACATGCATATGTATACCCAGGCACACACACAAGACACACATGCATACATATACATGGGCACACACACAAGGCACACATGCACACATACATATACATGGGTACACACATGCATTCGTGCACAAACATATACACACATCCCCACACATGCATACACACAAATAAAATAAATAAAATAAAAACTCTCACAGACTGTCATTAAATAATTGTTTTACTCCCTCCTCCCACAAAAGAACCAATTCTTTCAATTCACAAAGGCTTGAAAGATACATATATTAGTTTTCTCAGATGAGGTTTCCCTATGATCCCAGTTGGTCTGGAAGTCCCTGTGTAGACCAGGCTGGCTTCAGTCTCAGAAATCCACCTGCCTCTATCTCCTGAGTGCTAAGGTTAAAGGGGTGTGACCACCACACTTGGCCTCATCATATGTACATATTTTAATATTAGAACATCACCAAGCTGAAAAGAAAAACTCTTCTTTCCAGCATGCCTATGAAGCAATCTAAAGTTCTGCTCTGGTCTTTGTTAGGCACACCAGTCAGCCTGTGCTGCAGCAGCTGTCCAAGCAATGCATCCCACTCCCAAGTGCTGTATTTAGGGGAGTCATCACTATGAAAAATTGGAAATGGCATCTGTGTCACCTGGAAACACTTCCAAATAAGAAAATGTCTTCGGTACTGCATCAAAATCAATATTATAATGGGCAAAATTATTTATATTGTGTTTCCTCACACTCTCTCAGGAGGCCCCGCCTGAAGCTCCCTGGTCTTGACGGAGGAGAGCCCTGTCAACTGAGGGCAGTGCCACCCCTGGGCAGCTGGTCCTGAGTTGTGTAAGGAAGGGAGCTGAAACTGCACTTGAGAATGAGCTAGTCAGCAGTTGCTTCATGATGTCTTGGCCTCCCCCAAAGGTGGACTGTGACCTAGAAGTGTAAGTCCAACCATTTCCTCCTCCGAGTTGCTTTTGGTCATGGAGTTTTTCACAGCAACATAAACCAAGCTAACACGCCCTTAAAATACACTGCTGGTGGTTTTCATGCACACAACCCAGTGACACTAACTGATACCATGTTTATGATAGCTCTGCAAAACTTAATACTCTTTTTTTTATATTTTATTTTTATGTGTATGAGTGTGTTACCTGCATGTGTATTAATGCACCCATGTCACGCAATGCCCATGGAAGTCAGAAGAAAAGACTAGTTTCCCCCGGAACTGTAATTACAGATGGTTGTTAGCCACCATGTAGGTGCTGGGAATCAAACCTGGGTCCTGCACAAGAGAAGCCAGTGCTCTTAAACACTGAGCCATCTCTCCAGTCCCCAAACTTACTCTTCTTGCCTAACTGAATGCTGTGTTCTTTGACTGACATCTGTACAGTCCCTCCCATTTCACCATCAGTGGTTAGAGACACAGTCCCTCATCAAAAGACAAGCCTAACAAGTTTGGCCAGGATGTGGTGGGAAGGAATCCTTGTATGCTGTTGATGGTCCAGCTATTACAGATAATAGTAAGACGTTTCCTCAACAATTAAAAATAAAGGCTGGAGATGTATTTAAGTGGTAGAATGTTCATCTATCACATGAATTCCAGGTTCAATCTCCAGTGCCAAAAAAAATAATTAGACTAGAATACAGAGATTCAATTTTTGGATACAAATCTACAGAAAAAGAAACCAGTGCGTCAGACGCATCAGCACCCCTCTCCCATGCACAAGGGTGCTGTTCACAGCAGCTAAGATACTGACGCAGCCTGAGTCTCCACCACCAACAGATGAATGGACAAGAGAAGGTGCCATTAAACACAGCAGACTCCTACTGGGCAACTTATCAGTGGTTATACCACTGAAGGACCAGACATCTTTTTGCACAGCCACCACGAACTTGATATTCCCACCTCATGGCTCTGAGACCGGCTACTGTTGCAGAGGACCCTGTTCAGTTCCCAGCACCCACACAGAGGCTAGCAACTATCCATAACTCTAGTTCCATGGTATCCAACACCCTCTTCTGGTCTCCACAGGCATTGTGCTTACAAGTATGCAGGCAAAACATTCATTCACATAAAACAAAAGTAAATAAACCAAAAATAAAAAATAATTCATATGTGGACTCAAAAAGAAGCTTCATACTTTATTTTCTTATTTCAAGTTTGTGTATTTTCCAAATTTTCAAAACCAATAATACTTACCTTTACAATCAGAAAAAAATACTAAGGTGTAATCATTTTACAATGCTGAGCATTTTCAGTGTTTCCTCTGTGATCATCTGTCATCGTAACAGCATGGACTGTTTGCTGACATCTGCTGTGTCACCATGTTCAACAGGCCGGGGAGGATGATGGCATTAGATTTTGTTTTGTAAGGCTGTAAAAACCTTCAGTTCATAAAGGTGTTCCCAAATTTGTTTTTCTCTAAATCCAAAAGCCAATATTTACTAGTGCCTTGTTAACTATTTTCCATGGGCAAATGGTTAAAACAGCATTTCGTTTCCAAATGTTGCAAAAGGGAGTAAGAATTTCAAAATCATGGGCTAAGGTTTCTTACATGGGGCTATACATGGCGTGTGTTCATCCCGAAACCTCTGCGGGGCTGAAAGTCTGGTTTGATTTATGGCGAAGAAAGTATTGGACCTGATTTTAAGATCAGAGTAAAGTCCAGAGACTTCTATTGAATATATGCAAAGGACATTTTTAAATTAGCATGATAGCATTATTAATATTTCACTTATCCTAAGGGCATTTATCTGACAACATAAATTATCCATAACGCAGCTGAGACGCCATGAAGGGTCCAAAAAGATGTCACAAAATCCAGGGAACTGGGCTCTGCCAGAGACAGGCATGCTACCAGCCTCATGAGGTAATAGCTGGCCCAATCAGAGCATACGAGAAAATTGTGCAAGCCAGACTCCAGAGCTCTGAACGTGCAGCTGCTGGAGGACGGGGCTGGGGGCGAAGGCTCAGCTCAACTCGGCAGAGCCTGGCTACTGCAGGCAGCAGAGGCCAACGTTTCTCAGGCCTTGTGCAAGGGTCTGCGGCTGGGCCACTGGAGAGGGCCCCCACCTCATTACCCCAGGAGCTCAATGAGCCCCAGATTCTGTGTGGTAGGAAAGGGTGGCATGAACTTGACCATCAAATCTCCCTCAATGGGGCAGAAAGACCCTGAACATGAGGCCCCAGCTATGTGCTGAGCCACCAGCAGCCAGCAAAACCCTCTTGATCTGGGCTCATTTGAACTCTCCAGAGAACAGGGCCTGACCCCCCCACCCTTCTATCTATCATGAGGTGAAGACACTCGGTGTCCACAAGCTCCTACCACTGCACTGTTCTGTGTCACCATGGGCCAAAGACTAGGAACTGAAGCATCTGAAACCAAATTATCCTTTCTTCCCTTATGTTGTTTCAACACTTGGTCACAGCATCAAGAGAGTAGTGAGTCCAGACCGCTTGGTGGCATCTGAAGATGATGCATCTGTGTGAAGGTGTCAGCTGCTTCCAAATGACTCGATTTGCATTTTGTATTACAAAAGGAAACACAGCTCCTCTTGAAGAAGGTGAGAAACTGAGAGAGAGGAGATGAGATGGGGGAGCAGTTCAGGGTGAGACAGGGGCACCTGTGCAGGTGACCTTTGTGTAGCCACGACTAACATACCTCAGAAAACAACTTAAAGGGAGGAAAGGTTCTGGGGTGTTACTCACGGCTTTAGAGACTTCTGCCTGCTATGACAGAAGATGTGATGGAACAGTGAAGGCAGAAAGAAGTCCAACTTCCTGTGACCAGACCCCACCTCTCAATATGCGATCATAATATGAATCCATCAAGGGATTGACATACGGATTAGGTCAGATCCAATTGCCTCCTCAGAGCCCATCCATGACCCCATGGGGGATGTTTCATAGTCAAACCATGACACCACTACCACCAAATACTTGCTAGATACCCGGTTTCAGAAATACCTAACACCTGGGTGCCAACAGCACCCGAGACTCAGTCCTGACTGCAAGAGGCATACAATCCAACAAGAAGCCTTGTCTTAGTTCCTTGGTTTATTTAAAATAAGAAGAGCAACTAGAGTGATCCCTAACATGCCCCTGACATTCAGAGATTACTGAGCCCTGTGTCTACAAAGAAATAAATATGTCCATATGTACACACACATACCTATGACTAAATTTAACCTTATAATCTAGGCACACTAAGAATATAACAATAACTAACAAAATGGAACAATTCTACCAATATGCTGAATGAAAATTCTGTGACTATGAGCTGTCTCTCAGGAAAGGGAACCATACTTAAGGAGGGGTACCTATAATCCATATTTACAGGCAGGAGTTGGGTTCAGTGGAGAGAGGGGATAGAAAGTCTAGGGTCAGAGGTCAGGGACAGTCCACTTTTAGAATGGGTGAAGGAAAAGCTTCTTCACAGTGGGTCGTCTAGAGTAGTAGACAGGACCCTACAGCCCAGACGTGGTGGGCTGTCGCACATCCAGTAACTGGCTCTCCAACGCATATGAAGATTTGGCACTTTTTGTAAAGCAACCATTTCCCTTTTGGCCAATTTGAAAGATATCCCTCCATGAGTCCCTGCACATAGAGATGGGAGAGATACATACAGCTGGCCTCTGTGAAGCCAAGAAGAACTGGCTCTCACCTCCCTGGGTTTTAGAAGCCAAAAGAAAGAAACCAAAGGAACCTAAACACAATGCTGAGAAACGGCAGCCCAAGGCATCTGTGGGGGCCAGCAGAGCCAGCAGCTCCCAGAGACTCCAAGTCCCCATGAAATCGCCCTATGGTGAACGTGAGAACCAGGAAGTGGCCATGCAGATGTGGGAGTGAGGTGGGCCAGGGTTCTCAGTCACTTCTCTGGGAGCTTTTCTGAGCCCGGTTGGCAGCCAGGCTGCACAGAGTTTATGGTCCTCTGCCAGCCTCTAACACTGTGTGTCAGGGAAGAGGGTATTTGTCACTCTCATGCCTGCCACTCTGCTGTGTCTCAGCACTCCAGGAGGCAATTCCTGGAATCCGATGGAACTCTCCTAAGCCACAGCATCAAAGAGGAGTAGTTTCCTTGGAAGCAAAATGTAGGAGTCTCAGGGAATCGCACTGAAACGTCCGTGGCCGGAGCTTTGACCCCTTCCCTCCGTTCTGCTTTCTCTTGCTGTATTGACATGGCTTCTTCACTTTGAATGCATATTTTATTGATATTTTATGCATTTCATACAACAGATCTTAATCACATTTATACCCTCTCCCCTATCTGCAACCCTTCCAGACCTCACCCACAGGATTTCATGTACTCTGTCATATATGCTAAGACCTATCAAGTCAAGTCAGCATACCCAGATGTCCGTCAGTGTGAGTCCGTCCACTGCAACCTGATCGGCCTCCAGCATCCCTCCCGGAAAGAAGGCCCACTCTCCTTCACCCAGCAGCGATCAGCTGCCAACAGTTCCTCAGCTGAGGTTGGGCCCTGTTGCTCATTTCTTCTTCTTTGGAGTTAAAGTAAACCTGTGGGGGTAGGGCTGGGAGTGGCTCAGTCAGAAAAGTGCTACCTTCCAAGCGTGAGGACCTGACTTCGATCTGAGAAGTCACATTTAAAGACTTGGGCATGGTGGTACATGCTTATAGTTAGCTACCAATCATGCCTAAAGCAATGCTGGGGAGGCAGCGGCAGGCGAAACCCTACAGCTCACTGGACAGTCACCTTAGCCTACACGGCTAGCTGAAATAAGAAAACCTGTCTCAAAAAAGAAAAGTGGACAGTGCCCAAGGAAGGAGAGGCAAGGCTGTCATCTGGCCTCCACATACATGTACATACATGTGCACCCCAATTCTCTCTCTCTCTCTCACACACACACACACACACACACACACACACACACACATACAGAGAGAGTCAATCATGGTACCACTCACAGACAAGACTACTTCCTGGTCTATTTTTACTAAAAGAGTAAAAAGAGCAGTGTTCACCAACCTTTGCACTGCTGTACAAGGTCCAGGACACCCACGGGCCTTGGCAAACCTGCAGGCTTTCCCACCCACTCAGCCCTGTCTTCTACATGTGAAGGTGCCCCAGGTGGTCTGAGAGTTAAAGCTGGTGGCCTCATTCTCTGTGAGATTTATGATTCTTTCTGCCCCATGTTGAAAGTTGGTGTTAACCTGAGACTGTCCCTAGGGTCCATCTTAACAACCTCTCACTGAAGAAGTTTCCTGATTCCCTCTAAAAACAACCTCCAGTGATCAGAAGAGGACATCTTTTTCTCCATCTGTAATCCCATTCTGCTTCAGCAGTTTTAGGCTTACTCTACTGACAACTGAAGCTTGGTATGGTGGGACTGGCTCATCACTGCAGCCCTCTGGAGGCAGAAACAGGAGAATAGAGAGTTCAAGGACAGCTTGGGCTATGATGGTGACATCACAACTCAAAGAAGCAAAACCACCACAACAAATCCATCGATACTAATCTGACGTTTTCAATACCAATAGATGATTATATAAGGAACATAATCTTTGAAAGGTGCACTGCTGTCACCCCATGAGCTTTGAAAATTTTGTCATGGAGCTGGAGAGTTGGCTCGGCAGTTAAGAGCACTGGCTGCTCTTTTTTTTTTTTTTTTTTTTATGTGTATGAATGTACTGTCTGCATGCAAGTCTGTGCACCCGTGTCGTGCGATGCCGCGGAGGTCAGAAGAGGGTCTCAATTCCCCTGGAACTGGAGTTCTCCTGGAACTGGAGTCACAGACGGTTCTCAGCCGCCATGTGGGTGCTGGGGATCAAACCCGGGTCCTCTGCTAGAGCGGTCGGCACTCTTAACCGCTAGGCCATCCCTCCAGCCCCACTGGCTGCTCTTAAAGTGGACCTTGGTTCAATTCCCAGCATCCACATGCTAGCTAATAACCATCCTTAATTCCAGTTCCAGAGGATATGACTTTAACTCAAGTTCCATTATCCAACACCCTCTTCTGACCTCCGTGACACAGGTATACTTACATGCATGCTGGCAATAACTCATTCTCATAAAATAAAATTAAATTAAAGTAAAGTAAAATATTAAAAAATGATGCCTCATTAAATGTCCATCCTGTCCCTGGACATAACCAGAAATCAACAAATAGTCTTTGAAAAAGCTGCCCTGGCTGGTCACATGGCAAGCTCACATGAGAGAATCAGTTCCAATTATGAACACCTTGAAATGCTAAAGAAGACCCAGCTCCCACCATCTGCCCTACCCCTGGAAAGAATCTACATTCAGTGTGTGCCTAGCAGAGAGCAAAAGAAAGCAGAGCCCCGGCATCCAGAAGCAGAGACACTGAGGCCAGAGTGGAAAGTCCACAGCAAACCATGAGGTTGTGCGTTACAAATGCAGGTCCCAAGCAGGGGACAGGAAAGCTGGAACCAAAACCCTTATAGCAAGAAAGCTACTGTGCCAGTGAGATGGCTCACAGGGTACCACAGAGTACACGTGCTGGCCACACACCCAGCAAGAGTGGAAGGAAAGAACTGGCTGCATAAAGTTAAGCTCTCACCTCCACATACACACTGTGGCATGTGTACTCTCCACGCACATCATGGACAGCATCATGAACAGCATCATGAACAGCATCATGAACAGCATCATGAACAGCATCATGAACAGCATCATGAACAGCATCATGAACAGCATCATGAACAGCATCATGAACAGCATCATGAACAGCATCATGAACAGCATCATGAACAGCATCATGAACAGCATGAACATGACATGAGCAGGAGAAGCAGCAGTGGTAGTAAAGAAAGCGGGCTGTGCACCCACAGGCAATTGAAGTAGGAAGCAAAGCCATGTGGGAGAGCGCCAAACCTCACTTCATTGCCTGTGTGATGCACACCAGCCCAGACACAAGGACAAAACTAGACTGAGAAACATATCACTCAGTTCATAACAGATGACGAAGTTATATGGTAGACAGGTGATGGATGATAGAGAGAGATGTTAATCAATTGAACAACAGATAGATTGAGAGATCAGTCAACTGCTAGATAGATGGTAGCAAATGATAGATGTTAGATAGATAGAAAGATAGATAGATAATAGATAGATAGATAATAGGTAGATATTGGTTAGATGATAAATGATAGAAGATAGATGATAGATAGATAAATGATACATAGAGATAAATAGATGAGAGGCAGATATATGATAGACAGATGATAGATTCAATAGAGATGGTTAATAATAGTGATAGATAATAGATATAGGCATAGATGATAGTGATAGATTGTGTAGAGATGGATGATGGGTGATAGATATAGGTATAAATGATAGTGATCGATTATATATAGATGGATGATAGATAATAGATTTAAAACCTACGATCATCAAAACCACAGGGCAGGGGCCAGAGAGATGGCCTAGCGGTTAAGAGCGCCGACTGCTCTTGCAGAGGATCCGGGTTCGATCCCCAGCACCCACATGGTGGCTGAGAACCATCTGTAACTCCAGTTCCAGGAGAACTCCAGTTCCAGGGGGATCCGAGACCCTCTTCTGACCTCCGCGGCATTGCACGACATGGGTACACAAACCTACATGCAGACAGTACATTTATACACATAGAAAATAAATAAATAAAATTTAAAACAAACCCAGAGCTCTGGCAGAAGCCAGCATTAAACCTAAGTACCCATTTCCACATCTTCAGTTACATTAAATTAGTAAAGAAAAGCAATATCACAACTGTAGATGAGCTAGCCAAAGATCATAAAGACATGCAGAAAAATAACCTAAAATTAGCAGATTTCGGTGGATACAAGAAAAATGAGCATTAGCACCCCAGATATTGCAGACATAATTCAAACCAAAAGTGGCTATTTTCTTTTTATATACATAACGCTTTCATTGATGTTTGTGTATTTCCTACATCATTTTTCAGTTCAATTTATGCATATTCCTCTTCCCCTCAACCCACCCCAGATCATGCATCCTGCCATAACTATCCTGCATCTTTCTCTCAGTCTTTTTTTTATGTTTAGGAATTCATATTTTCCTCCTTTAATTTTATATTACTCTAAAATATGAATACATACTTTCCACCCATATACAGTAATTACAGAGTCCGAAAATAAGTGGTGGGTGGATTCTAGAGCTCGCTAATAGATTTATATTATAACAACATAGTTGCTTTCACATAAACAGAAATATAACAATAATGTTGTTCAGCTTGCCTTTCAACTGGGGATTTGGTGTTAGCATCTACAAATGAGGGATACCATTCATCATTTGTTTTTCTGGGACTGTGTTACTTCACTTAGCATAATGGCTTTGGGTTCCATCCATTTACCTGCAAAGTTCATGATGTCATCTTTCTTTACCTCTGAATAGTACTCCATTGTGTAGATATACTACATTTTTGTCATCCACTCGTCTGTTGAGGGGCATTTGGGCTGGTTCCAGCTCTTCACTATTGTGAAGAGATGTGCATGCATCTTTGTGGTAGGATGAGTCTTGTGTATATACCCTGGAGTGGTATGGCTGGGTCAGGTGGTAAGCTCATTTTGAGTCTTTTAAGGGTTCTCCACATTGCTTTCCATAATGATTGTACAAGTTTACATTCCCACCAGCAGTGGATAAGTGTTCCCTTTCCCCACAACCTCTCCAGCATTTGGTGTCTTTTGTTTTCTTGATCTTAGCCAGTCGTATCAGAGTGAGATCATATCTGAGAGTGGTTTTAATTTTCATTTCCTTAATTATTAGTGATTTTGAACACTTTTTAAGATGTTTCTCAGCCATCTTTAATTCCTCACTGGTGAAGTCCCTGTTCAGCTCTTTGCTCCATCTTTTGAGTGAGTCATTTGTTTTCTTCTTTGGGTTGTTTGTTTGTTTGTTGTTGTTGTTGTTGTTGTTGTTTGAGACAGGGTCTCCCTATAGCCCCAGCTGGCCTGGAACTCACTCTGTAGACCAGGCTGGCCTTGAACTCTCAGAGATCCGCCTCCCTCCACCTCCCAAGTACTAGGATTAAAAGCATGCGCCACCACACCTGGCATTGGCAATTTCTTTTCTTTTTCTTTTTTAGAGCATTCTTTTTATATTTCATTTTTTAAACAATAAGTAATAAGTTATGAGTACAAGCATCCTCATGTAAAACCAATTTGCAAGCAGCTATGCCCAAACCCACAGAGCCCAAGGCTCCCACCATCCAGCTGATGGGGCTTATATGTACAATAACGTTGATCAAATAAGCGTCCAGACTATGTTGCTGTAGTTTCACCATTCACCCCAATTGCAGCCATTACATTCTACCATGCCCCCTCTTCTGTAGATTGTTCTAGGCTTAGAAAAGGGGCACAGGTGGACGAGAAGCAAAACAGTCTACTTTCTCTGGAGATGTCGTTTTGGACTCTGATCAGTTCTGGCTGTTTCCTTTCATGGGTTGACAGTTTGTCCAGGAATAACCTTTCAATCCTACTAATGAAGCATAAGCAATTAGATATATAGGTATTTAAACAGTACTAATTATTATGGTAGGTTACTTTGGTTTGGACACAGATGTTTGGATGGTATGCTAATCCGTGAATTATATTTTTTTCTGTAAAAGATGACAAGGTCTTACTGTGGCTTATAACTTCTCCTAACCACTAGAGGATGTAAGTTTGTGGCATCAGCCATGGGTTATTTCTCCAAGGAGAGAGCTAATAGCCAATTAGATTTGGGATATACAGGTATATGTCTGCCTCTGCTGCACAGTATTTCCAGGCAGGGGAGGTGTAGCTGATGCTGACGGAGGAATCTTGCTTGACTCAAGGAGACCAATTTTTGCTTTATTGGTTTAGGGGCCTTTGGTAACACTCTCTGGCATTCCAGAAACCAACTGTACACTTGCAAGTGCAGTCTCAATACATCTTTCCCATGTTTGCATCAGGTCTTCGACAGCAGGGCCTTACCGCCTCTCTTCTTGCAGTTCTTAGCCATCATGTGGGTGCTGGGAATCAAACCTGGGTCCTCTGCAAGAGTAGTTGGCGCTCCCAACCACTGAGCCATCTCTATAGCCCCCTTACTTCCTTGTTTTTTGAGTAGTTTATATATTCCTGATGTTAATGCTCTGTCAGATGTATCACTGGTGAAGATTTCCTCCCACTCTTGGGTTTTCTCTTCACTTCCTTGATTGTTTCTTTCACTGTACAGAAGCTTTTGAGTGTGATTAGGTCCCATTCATCAACTGTTGACCTTATTTCCTTTGCAGCTGCTGACTGATTTAGAAAGTCTTTTCCTAAGCCTGTGTCTTGTAGGTTGTTGCCAACATTTTCTTCTATCACCTTCAGGGTTTCAGGTTTCATGTTCAGATCTTTGATCCACTTGGAGTTGATTTTTGTACAGGGTGAGAGATACGGGTTTAATTTGGTTCTTCTACAAATGGTGATCCAGTTGTGCCAGCACAATTTGCTGAAGATGCTATACAAAATAACCTCAGTGAAGGTCCCTTTGTCAAATATGAGGTGGCTGAAATTGTATGAGCTCAAGCTCGGATCTTCAATTTTGTTCCATTGGTCAATGGGTCTGTTTTTGTGCCAGTACTACACTGTCTTTATGACTATGGCCCTGTAACATAGTTTGAAGTCTGGTAGAGCAATCCCCCCCCCCGTATTGAATTTTTCACTCAGAGTTGCTTTAGCTTTTTGGGGTCTTTTGTTTATCCATATGAATTTAAGAATTTTTTTTCCAAGTCTGTGAAGAAGCTCATGGGGATTCTGATTGGGATTGCATTGAATCTGTATATCAATTTGGGTAAAATGGACTTTTTTCTTTTTTATTTATTTATATATTTTTTTTTATCAAATCTAGACCCATGTCCCCCACCCTATCCCCCCACCCCACCAGAGTTCATGCATTCTGCCAAATATACTTTTCATCTCTTTCTCAGGCTTTCTCAATATTCTCCATGTGGAAGTTGACTGTTTTGAGCAGAAGTTCACTGTTTCAGTCAGTTCTTTGATGCAGTACTTTCTGTTGTTGTTGTTGTTGTTGTTTCTAATATGTATCACTCCCAACTGCTTTGGACAAAAGCTCAAGGGGCTGTGCACAAGAAATACTTACAGCCAGGTAATTGGCACTAGCATCCACAGATGAGGGATATCATTCTTCGTTTGTTTTTCTGGGAATGTGTTACTTCACTCAGCATGATGTCCTCTAGCTCCAGCCATTTTCCTGCAAAGCTCATGATGTCATCTTTCTTCACTGCTGCATAGAACTCCATTGTGTAGATGTACCACATTTTCTCTATCCACTCATCAGTTGAGGGGCATTTGGGTTGGTTCCAGCTCCTTGCTATTGTGAAGAGAGCTGAAATAAACATGGCCGTGCATGTATCTCTGTGGTGGCGTAAGTCTTGAGGGTACATGCCCAGGAGTGGTATGGCTGGGTCGGGTGGCAAGTTCATTCCAAGTCTTCCAAGGGTTCTCCACACTGCTTTCCATAGTGGCTGTACGAGTTTACATTCCCACCAGCAGTGGATGAGTGTTCCCCTTTCCCCACAACCTCTCCAGCACTTGGTATCATTTGTTTTCTTGATCCTAGCCAGTCTTATTGGAGTAAGATGATATCTTAAAGTGGTTTTGATTTGCATTTCCTTAATGATTAGTGATGTTGAGCAGTTCTTGAGGTGTTTCTCAGACATCTCTAATTCCTCACTTGTGAAGTCTCTGTTCAGTTCTTTGCTCCATCTATTGAGTGGGTCATTTGTTTTCTTTTTTCTTTGTTTTTTGAGTAGTTTATATATTCTGGAAATCAATGCTTTGTCAGATGTATCTGCAGTGAAGGTTTCCTCCCACTCTGTGGGATTTCTCTTCACTTCCTTGATTGTTTCTTTTGATGTACAGAAGCTTTTGAGTTTGATGAGGTCCCATTTGTCAATTGTCGACCTTAATTCTTGTGCAGCTGCTGTCTGATTTAGGAAGTCTTTTCCTACGCCTATGTCTTGTAGTCTGCTGCCAACTTTTTCTTCTATCACCTTCAGAGTTTGGGGTTTCACGTTGAGGTCTTTGATCCATCTGGAGTTGACTTTTGTACAGGGTGAGAGGTAGGGGTTTAATTTCATTCTTCTACAAGTGGTGATCCAGTTTTGCCAACACCACTTGCTGAAGATGCTGTCTTTTCTCCATTGTGTCTTCTTGACCCCCTTGTCAAGTATGAGATGGCTGAAATTGTATGTGCTCAGGTTTGGATCTTCGGTTTTGTTCCATTGGTCAACAGGTCTGTTTTTGTGCCAGTACGAGGCTGTTTTTATGACTTAGCCCTGTAGTATAGTTTGAAGTCTGGTATAGAGATCCCCCCTGTGTAGCTCTTTTCGCTCAGGGCTTTTTTGGCTATTCGGGGTCTTTTGTTTTTCCAAATGAATTTAAGGACTTTTTTGCCAAGCCCTATGAAGAAACTCTTGGGAATTTTGATTGGGATTGTGTTAAATCTATACAAGAGTTTGGGCAGAATGGACATTTTTATAATGTTAATTTTCCCAATCCATGAGCATGGGAGGTTTTTCCATCTTCTGATGGCTTCTTCAATTTCTTTCTTTAACGGTTTAAAATTTTTGTTGTAGAGATCTTTGGTGTCTTTGGTTAGGTTTGTTCTTAGGTATAAAATGGACATTTTTACTATATTAATTTTCCCACTCCATGAGCATGGGAGGTCTTTCCATCTTTTGATGTCAGTTTTAATCTCCTCCTTCAGGGGTTTAAATTTTTTATTGTAGATTTCTTTGCTATCTTTGGTTAGGTTTGTTCCCAGGTATTTTATTATTTTTGAGGCTATTGTGAGTGGGAAGGTCTTCTTATATTGTTTCTCTACTTGTTTATTGTTGGTGTAAAGAAAGGCTACTGATTTTTCTAGGTTAATTTTGTATTCCACCACAAAAGTGGCTATTTTTTAAAAAAGAAAGTCAAAGTCAAAAGCAAAAAGGCACAAAATAGACCAGAACCAGACAGATCTGGAACAGCAGAGAACAATGTGCACCAGTCAAATGCTTGACATGCAGTTTTAAAAATTTGTCATTGAAATGATGAGGATAGGGGGTGATGTATCTAGAGATAAACTAGGAAGAACAGGAGTGAGATAGCAGGTGTTCAATGCTTATCAGAAGTTTCTAATGAGTGGATTACTTATCTCTTATTTGACAATGAGGATAAGTAATATTCAAGAGATATTGGGGATAAATGCCGAACAGATGGGTGGGGTGGAGAGGGAAACACAAGACTTCAGAATAAAAAGGGAAATAAATATAATGAAATCCACATCTCAGCATGTTATGATGAAACATCAAAGACAGAGAGAAAGTACTAAAGGTGACCAGGGACAGGGGAGAGATTATCTACAAAGGAAGCAATCTGATGGCTACAAGAGTTCTCATCGGCAGCAGTAGGTGCCAGAAGGCAATAAAATACCTTCAAAGTGCAGGGGAAAAGGAACTGGCAACTGAAAAATCTATGTCAGCAGCATTACCATGCAATAATAGGGTGAACTACAGATGCACTGAGGCAGAGGCAGGCAGACTTTACTACTCATAGACACTTAATTAAAGGACTACAAGAGTTTATCTTCAATAAGAAGGAAATTAAACCCAGAAGGTGAAATCACTGAAATTCAAGGAGCAGAGATTAAAGAAATTAGCTAGCACATCAATAAATCTAGAAAGCACCAATCCAATTAAAAATATGATCATATGGGCGTAGGTTGGAGAGATGGCTCAATCAGTAATGTTTGCGGGCTAAGCACAAGAACTTCAGTTTAATGCCCAGCACTTAAGGACGTCTGGCTTTGGGAGCTTGATTGGATAGGGCTTAGCTTGGATGGAGGTTTGGGGGATGGAAGGGACTGGGTTTGATTGGGAACCATTGTATGAGTTGTACAAATGCTTAATTTAAAAAAAAAAAAAAACAGGCATGATGGTGCATGTTTGTAATTCCAGAGAGTTGGGGAGACAGAGAATCCACCCAAGAATATTTGGGAACACAAATTAGATTTATGAGATCTTATAAAATAATCAAGGACATGAATTGAGGGAGGTGGGGAGGCGGGGATGGATCTGAGAGGAGATAGGGAAGGGGTCTGAATATGATCAATGTATGAAATGGTCAAAGAATCAATAAAAATATTATTTAAGATATTTCAGATTAAGCCAGGTGTGGTGACAGCACATGAGAGACTGAGGTGGAAAGACAATGGGGTGGAGGCCGAGTGGGCTATGTAGTAAGATCCTTTCTCAAAAACAAAACAAAAATTAAAAAAAAAAACTGTTGTTTTTTTTTTAGGTCTCCATGTTCTTTGTCATTTACAACTAACATCAATTAAACATGCATGCTTTTCAAAAAAACGATAAAAAGGATCAAGTTTAGAAGGATTTTTAAACAAACAGAGCTCAAGAACTTGGCAGCAATACCACATGGACCCCAAAGAGGAAGTCAAGAAGAGAGCCTGGGGCATTGCTTGGACACGACACTGTTGATAAATGTTCCCCATAGGCTCCAAGTACTAGACACTTGGTTCCCAGTTGGTGTTGCTGTTTGGGGAGAATCATGGAGCCTTTAGGAGCTGTGGGTCACTGGGAGTAGGCTTCGAGAGTTCATTGCTATGACTATTTTCAGTCTGCCTCTCTGCTTATTGTGCCAGCTTGAAGATGTGACCACTCAGCTTTCTGCTCTGGCTGCCTCCCGCCATACCTCCCCACCTTGACAAACTCTGATCCCTATGGAACTGACTGTAAGCACAAATAAACTCTTCCTTCTATAAGATGCCTTGGTCATGATATTTTACCACAACAACAGAGAAGTAACTAATAGAGATACTTCAGGACAATTAGAAAATTGTAGGATGAGCCAAGGTGGCCTGAAAGCAGAACTTATACTTTATAAAATCAATATGTATAAAAGGAAGCAAAAGTAAGTTATTAATCAGAAAAAGATTAAAAACGAAAAGCACTGTAGCCAACAGAAACAACTACTAACACAATCTATAATTCCAACATATGATATATTCCATAATTATTCATATGTGACATAGCAATTAATACCAGCTATCAAAATAAACATGAATATTCTCTCTCCAAGAGTGGTAAAAATCCAATTATATCTTACTTATGAAAGATATAGCTAAAACAAAATTAGAGAAACAAATTCAACAGAAAGTTAATGAAAAAGATACATGTGATCTACTTTAAAAACACTTTAATAACAAAAAGAAAACTAGAGTAGCAATTCTTGGGTAAAAGTGGGCCTTAAGACAAATGATTTATTAGGGATTAAGATAGACAAAACTTAATTATAAAAAGAAATCATTCACTGTAAAGATGTAAAGATCTAGAAGTTGTGTCCACCAAACCTCAGAGCATCAAAACACAAAAATTAACAGAATTC
The DNA here is from genome assembly GCA_009823505.1 of Rhizomys pruinosus. NCBI lineage: Eukaryota > Metazoa > Chordata > Mammalia > Rodentia > Spalacidae > Rhizomys > Rhizomys pruinosus. The sequence continues at coordinate 454,453 of VZQC01009198.1, forward strand.
AAATAACACTTAGAAAAACCTTTGAGAAGATTGTCATTTTCCATAAAATGACTGCTACATTGAGTTAATGGTGACCTCAAAGAATCCTGTGAGGCCTGAGCTGTGATACTGGATGGAGAGAAGTCTGGGACCCACATTTTGAAAATAAACAAAATATCTATGAGGAATGGCCTGTTTCAAGAAAAGGTTGGTGTGGCCTTCGTCCATTTGTAAACAGGGCCAGGACTATAACTTCTGCTATAATAAAATACCTAGGACTGGCTATCTTTAATACAACCACCATCTATTTCCACAGTTATGAAGCAAGAAGGCCAAAATAAAGGTACCAGGGGCTGTGTGTCTAGAGCGACCTGTGGCACATGAATAAAGACATGTAGGCATCCTCACATGGCAGAAAGCATAACAGAAGGAAAGACTCACTCTCTCAAGCCCTTTCATAAAGACATGATTCCCAACCACAAGTGGAGACTTCCTGACCTTCCCAAAGACCCACCCATTATGACCTGTCACATTGCAGCAGAGGCTCCAACACAGCAATTTTTCAGAATAGACAGCAAACTGAAGCGGAGACTGTGGTAGAATGTAACAGAGGTGCTGAGAAGTCTTGACACTGAGGTAGACTTGGCAATCCACAGAGAACCCCAGGGGCTGCAGAGGCTGGGAAGCAATCATGCCAAAGGGTCCCATGACAGGTGGACCCTCGGGCCCCGGTCCCAGAAACGGGCTCCAAAGGCAGTGGCAAAACTGTGTCTCACAGGTGGCTTTGTCCACAGAGCAGGCAGGCAGTCCGTCAACCCCACCGACTCTCTGGGGACTTTAGTTGCTGTGATAAAATACCCTGGGAACAAGCAACACAAGAAAGAAAGGGGCTTAATGTGGCTCACAATTCCAGGTTGCCATCCAGCATGGAGGAGAATCACATCAGATCCAGAGTCAAGAGTAAAGAGGAATAAAAGCAGCATCCTTACCGGCCCACCACTCACTGCTAGCTCGCTTCTGTCTCACACTGGGTTAGGAACCCCACATGCTGCTCACAATCGGGGTGGGCTCTCCTACATCGAAAATCCCCTCAAACATTCCCATAAGCCAACCTGATCTAGATAATGCTTCATTAAAACTCTTTCTAGGGGATTCAAGCTTATGTCAGGTTGACAGTTAAAATAACCAACACACCTGGGCACTGAGCAGAACTGAAAGGTGGGAGGAAGTGATGCGCTGGGCATCTGGTCCACAGCCAAAGTGATGCGCTGGGCATCTGGTCCACAGCCAAAGTGATGCGCTGGGCATCTGGTCCACGGCCAAAGTGATGCGCTGGGCATCTGGTCCACAGCCAAAGTGATGCGCTGGGGCATCTGGTCCACAGCCAAAGTGATGCGCTGGGCATCTGGTCCACGGCCAAAGTGATGTGCTGGGCATCTGGTCCACAGCCAAAGTGATGCACTGGGCATCTGGTCCATGGCCAAAGTGATGCGCTGGGCATCTGGTCCACGGCCAAAGTGATGCGCTGGGCATCTGGTCCACGGCCAAAGTGATGCGCTGGGCATCTGGTCCACGGCCAAAGTGATGTGCTGGGCATCTGGTCCACGGCCAAAGTGATGCACTGGGCATCTGGTCCACAGCCAAAATGACACACTGGGCATCTGGTCCACAGCCAAAGTGATGCGCTGGGCATCTGGTCCACAGCCAAAGTGATGCGCTGGGGCATCTGGTCCATGGCCAAAGTGATGCACTGGGCATCTGGTCCACAGCCAAAGCACCCTTAACACCTAACAGGGAAGCTTCAGGGGGAAGGGGCAGTGTGTTGGATGGCTTTAGTGTCAACTTGACACACCTGGATACTGGGGGCCTCAACTGGGGAATTTCCTCCATTGGATTGGCCTGTGGGGCATTTTCTGGATTGCTGAGTGATGTGGGAGGGCCCAGCCCACTGTGGGTGGTGCCACCCCTGGGCAGGTTGTTGTGTCTTTTATAAGAAAGTGGGTTGAGCATAGGCCAGGGGAGCAAGCCAGTAAGAAGCATTCCTCCATAGCCTGTGCTTCAGCTCCTGCCTCCAGATTCCTCCCCTGAGTTCCTATGTTGGGCTCTCTTAGTGATGAACCGGGAGATGTGAGCCAAATAAACCCTTTCCTCCCCAAAGTGGTTTTGGTCAGAGTGTTTGGTCACAGAAATGGAAAGCAAACTAGAACAGGCTGCTAGAGCTCACTTGTTTAAGGTACACAGCATTGTGATAAACCTGCCCTGATACAAAGTAAGAGAGTGATCACTACGGCAGGGCAAAGTAGCACTGAATTCTCCTCCCACAAAACCACTCTTTGCTATGATAAAAGCACAGAACTCATGCAGGGGTGTTTATTAGGCCAGACCTGACCTCCAAGTGGCTGAGGTGCTAAAAATGATCTTCAGTCTTACCCTGCATGTGGCAAAGGGATGTCAGAGAGACTTGCCTGAGCAAGATGAGGGCACAGAGAGATGCGGAAATAGATCTGAAAAATCACAATGGCCTCACTAGATCGAACTGGTATACCAAGAACCTGAACTGCAGAGAAAATATATGCTGAGGGGTGGGATGGCTGCTTAGTTGTAAAGTGCTTACTCCAAGCATGAGGGCCTGGGTTCAGATTCCTGGCACCCACACAAAAAGCTGTGTGTGGCAGCATGCACCTCTCATCCCAGCACTGGGGAGATGAAGACGGTAGGACCTCTACGGCTCACAGAAAGCAGCCTGGCTGAATTCCTGAGCACCATGCTCAGTGAGAGACCCTGACTCAAAGCATGGATGGCTGCAGAGATGGCTCCGTGGCTAAGAGATGTAGTACTCTTCCAAAGCACCTCAGTTCAACTGCCAGCAGCCACCCCGGGCAGCTCAAAACCACCTCTAACTCTAGTTCCTGTGGGATCCAATACTCCTGGTTCTGCAAGCACCTATTCACACAGAGACATACACATATACACACAAATCAAAATAAATTTAAGGGCCAGGCATGGTGGCACATGCCTTTAATTCCAACACTCGGGAGGCAGAGGCAGGCAGATCTCTTCGAGTTCAAGACCAGCCTGGTTTACACAGTGAGTTCCACAACAGCTGGGGCTACAGGGAGACCCTGTCTAAAAAAGACCAAAAAACAAAAAATTAATTCATTCATTAATTTAAAAAGTTTTAAATAAGGTAGAGAATAATTAAGGAAGACACCTGACATTGACCTCTGGCCTCCATGTGTGCCTGCAAGCAAAGGTAGACACACACACACACACACACACACACACACACACACACACGGTTGTTCTGTGATTTAGCCTGTAGCCCTGTCACCAGGGTTCAAACACAGTAGGTCACAGGTGGCAGCTGACATCACTCATGTCCAAATCAAGGCTTTCCTGTAGGGGAGTAGGGACTGAAATGTTCGGTAATCCATTGCTGGGTTCCCAAAAGTAAGATTCAAACTTGAGCCTCACAGTGGACAGACCACTTCCTCAGTCACTGCCAGTTCAGGGAACATGTCTAACACACATAGCCAAGAAGGCAGGCAGCCTCTCTTCCCACAGGGTAGCTTGCTCACATAAGAAAGAGAGAGAGAGAGAGAGAGAGAGAGAGAGAGAGAGAGAGAGAGAGAGAGAGAGAAAACATAGCACAAAGGCTTAAATTCCTAGAAGTTCTGATGAAAACACTGCAGACCAAAGCAGAGGAGGTTGAATCTCAGCACTAAGGACAATGAACTTCTGATCCAGTCAATCACTGTGCTCTGTGGTGTGAGGAAGGAAACCTCAGGAATAATAGCCCTCCCTTCTGTGACCACATGGATTAAATGCACATCTTGGCGCAACGCAACCCAACCACACTGCATCTCTCCTCATCCAGAGACAGTTCTGAGCACAATGCAAGGAACCGCTTCACCTCACTGGCCAAGGACAAGGAAAATGGGCCTGAGGAGAGACCAAAAGAGGAAGAAATGGTTTCACAAGACAGAGGGAAGAAGCAGAGATGAAGATTGTTGAAATAAAGCCTGGCCATCGTCCCCCACTTGGCTCCCACCTAAACCACCCTACAGAGAAGCAAATCCTGCAGACCCCAAATCGCCAGGACTGGTTAAGGGTGGAACCTTAAAGCAGGATCCAGTCACCAAAACTGGCATGTTGGATGCCTCCTCAACACACGCTTCCCTGTGGGCCACCCATCCAACGCAAGATCAGAATGCATCATGCAGCCTGTCCTCTCTTCTCCCAAGGATAATATTACAACTGCTGACCCCATTCTCCACACAAGTCTGAAACCAGTGTGCATGAAGTAACTGGGGAGATTGAGTAAAGCTTCCATAGTCCGTCCACACCATGCTCAGAATCCCACAAAGTCCAGAATCCAAACCAAAGGCCAGATCCTCACAGGGCCTATGGGCATCCCTTCACCATCTGCCCACCTCACAGGGCCTGTGGGCATCCCTTCATTTGCCCACCTCACAGGGCCTGTGGGCATCCCTTCCTCTGCCCACCTCACAGGGCCTGTGGACATCCCTCATCTGCATACCTCACAGGGCCTGTGGACATCCCTTTATCTGCCCACCTCAAAGGGCCTGTGGGCATCCCTTTGCCATCTGCCACCTCACAGGGCCTGTGGGCATCCCTTCATCTGCCCACCTCACAGGGCCTGTGGGCATCCCTTCACCATCTGCCCACCTCACAGGGCCTGTGGGCATCCCTTCACCATCTGCCCACCTCACAGGGCCTGTGGGCATTCCTTCACCATCTGCCCACCTCACAGGGCCTGTGGACATCCCTTCACCATCTGCCCACCTCACAGGGCCTGTGGACATCCCTTCATCTGCCCACCTCACAGGGCCTGTGGGCATCCCTTCACCATCTGCCCACCTCACAGGGCCTGTGGGTATCCCTTCACCATCTGCCGCCTCACAGGGCCTGTGGGCATCCCTTCACCATCTGCCCACCTCACAGGGCCTGTGGGTATCCCTTCACCATCTGCCCACCTCACAGGGCCTGTGGGCATCCCTTCACCATGTGCCACCTCACAGGGCCTGTGGGCATCCCTTCAACATCTGCCCACCTCACAGGGCCTGTGGGCATCCCTTCACCGTCTGCCCACCTCACAGGGCCTGTGGGCATCCCTTCATCTGCCCACCTCACAGGGCCTGTGGGCATCCCTGCACCATCTGCCACCTCACCAGGCCTGTGGGCTTCCCTGCACCATCTGCCCACCTCACAGGGCCTGTGGGCATCCCTTCACCATCTGCCACCTCACAGGGCCTGTGGGCATCCCTTCATCTGCCCACCTCACAGGGCCTGTGAGCATCCCTTCACCATCTGCCACCTCACAGGGCCTGTGGGCATCCCTTCACTATCTGCCCACCTCACAGGGCCTGTGGGCATTCCTTCACCATCTGCCCACCTCACAGGGCCTGTGGGCAACACTTCACCATGTGCCCACCTCACAGGGCCTGTGGACATCCCTGCACCATCTGCCCACCTCACAGGGCCTGTGGGCATCCCTTCGCCATCTGCCCACCCTTCTCTGACTCCATCTCCGTCTCCTTCCTCTGTCCGGCTGTCCCAGCTTCCTTGCTGTTCCCACCATCCGGAACATTCTAACCCAGGACAGCTCCGTCCCTCACACCCTCACTTCACTCTGATGTCACTCTGCATTACAGGCCACTCTGTGAAGTCCTAACCCCCCCCCAACCCCCAGCACTCTCAGGCAGGTCACTGACTGCTTGATTCATGCCCCCAGCGATCCTTCCCATTGACTCAGGCCTGTGACTTGGGTCTGTCTTCCAGAACAGAAGCCCCTGTGGGCAGCCATGATCTGTGGACTGCTGGATCCACATCTCAGAACGACATGGACTCTAAACTACAGAACTCTAAGATGAAAGAGAAAGGGAGAAGTAGGCACACTTTCCTGGTAGATGAACTTACCCCTAGGCAGGGACATAGGATTCCTCTGAGCATTCCTTCCCCAGTCAACACGTGAATGGCCTTGACTTAAAATACACCAAATCTTGGGGCTGGAGAGATGGTTCAGCAGTGAAGAGCACTGGTTGTTCTTACAGAGGACCCAGGCTTGAATCCCAGCACCCATATAAGGCTAACAGCCATTCATAACTCCAGTCCAGGGAACTGGACCGTCTCTTCTGTGCCCACGGGCATTGTACAACATGGGTGCACTTACACCATGCAGACAATACACATAAAATAAATTAAAAATAAACCAAATCTATTTGCACCATTTTCAATCATTTTTTTCTCAGAAAGGTTCTAAGTACCATAGCTCAGAAAACAGGAGGAAGAATGGGTGATATTTCTAAGAGCATAGCTAACCTTGGCCAGGGAAAACCAGGCAAAAAGTGCTGAAGGTCCATCCGTGTTTCCAACATGAAGAGCTCTTCTCTATTTTTTTTCTTTTTTTTTTTAAGGATAATTTTTTAAATTTTTTTTTAATTTTATTTCTGTATGTGTATGAATGTACTGTCTGCATGCAAGTCTGTGCACGCATGTCGTGCAATGCCGCGGAGGTCAGAAGAGGATGTTGGATTCCCCTGGAACTGGAGTTCTCCTGGAATTGGAGTTTCAGACGGTTCTCGGCCGCCATGTGGGTGCTGGGGATCGAACCCGGGTCCTCTGTAAGAGCAGTCGGTGATCTTAACCGCTAGGCCATCTCTCCAGCCTGAAGAGCTCTTCTCTTAACCATAGCTAAGAGATGTTTGCAAAGCTTACCACTACACGGAACCATAAAAGTTTTCACATGAAATGGAGCACCTGAGAATGTTGTCGAATGGATTTTCTTTTTATCGTTTTGTTTTTTATTTCCATCTTTTTTCTTCTTTTTTGGAAATAACAGGAATAGCTGTTTTATAAAAGTGTATTTTTTCATTAAATCATCATTCGTATTCCTGATCCTAGCCAGTCTGTTTTGCTTCTCATCCACCTGTGCCCCTTTTCTAAGCCTAGGGAACAATCTGCAGAAGAGGGGGCATGGTAGAATGTAAGGGCTGTGATTGTGGTGAATGGTGAAACTACAGCAATATACCCTGGACACTCATTTGATCAACTTGATTGAACATACAAGCCCCCCAGCTGGATGGTGGGACCAAGGGGCTGTGTGGGTTTGGACACAACTGCTTGCAAATTGGTTTTACATGAAGGATGCTTGTACTCATAAATTATCACTTATTGCTAAAAAATGGAAAAAAAAACTGAGAGAAAGATGCAGGACAGTCATGGCAGAATGCATGATCTGGGATGGGGTGGGGTGGGGTGGGGGGAAGGGAAGGGGAAATATTCCTTAACTGAATTGAAAAATGATGTATGAAATACACGAGGCATCAATAAAAAAAAAAGCATATTTTAAAAACCTTGATTTTTATTTGATTTAAAAACATGCCCTGGGTGTGGTGGCACACGCCTTTGATCCTAGCACTTGGGAGGCAGAGGCAGGCAGATCTTTGTGAGTTCAAGGCCAGCCTGATCTACAGAGCGAGTTCCAGGCCAGCTGGGGCTACAGGGAGACCCTGTCTTGAAAAGACCAAAAAAAAAAAAAAATCATGCCCTGCTTCCAGCCCATGCTTGCTCCCTGCTATGTTTGTAATAGAAGACCAAACATCATACACAATGAATAAGCTTTTATCTCATCAAGAGCATTGGGCATAGTAAGTCCTGTGTTCCTTTTTAAAAATTCCTCCTTGCCTCACTTGGCCCTCTATGCAATCTAAAGAATTACATACATCTCCATGGTTGGACATAGTAAGTTGGAAGCTCTGTGTTTGTTTTCCCTGCCATTTTTAAGCAAACAATGCTATTTGCATACCAAGGTAACTCTTTCTAGAAGTGCATAATAGAGAGATCTTCATGTTTGCTGGCTCTTATCAACATAGGTAACATGCTCATTCTTTCCATTTTAAAGACTTATTTTTATTTTATGTGTATGAATGTTTCCCTGCATGTATGTAAGTGCACAACCTGTGTGCCTAGTGCCTGCAGAAGCCAGAAGGTGTCAGGTCCACTGGAACATGCTGACACGTGGGTGCTGGGAACTGAACTCAGGTCCTCTGCAATAGCAGTCAGTCCCCTAAACCACAGAGCCATCTCTTCACCCCAACATTCACTCTTAAACCATATTTAAGCACTTGAATGATTAGAGCAGGAAGTCAAAGTAGTTCAGAGACCCCAATGACAGAGGGCCTGCCTAGCCTGTGGGAGGCCCTGAGTTTAATTCCCAGCAATAAACACAGACACACACAAAGACATAAAACACAGATACACAGATACACACAAACACACACACACACATACAAATAGACACACATACAGATATATACAAAAACACACTGACACAGACACAGACACAGACATGCACAGAAAATACACACACCTAAATACACACAGACATACACATAGACAGACACATACACACACAAACACACACACACACACACACACACACACACACACACTGTTTAGCAGTCATAAGTGAGATCAAGAAGTTTAACTGCCATTCATTTACAAGGAAATTACTGGCTGATCATTCATCAAATTTAGTTTCCTAACAAAAACGATCCCAAGGTTCTACTTTCCAGGTGATGGTCTAGTACATGAACTGTGACTGCCTCACGGTCCCACCTCAGCAAACACACACCCAGTCACCAAGGCTCCAAGGACTCAATGCAAAGACAAGCAAGGTTCCAGGGGTGATGGGGCCTTCCCCTCTTCCCTCTCTCTGGTGGGAGCCATCATTTCATAAGACCTCTCCCAAGAGGCACTGTGAGGGCACGCAGGCTTCCTGGTCAGCTGTTTTTCCCTCTTCTGTGGACCCTTCCAGCTACCAGCACCCGTGGACAGACTGCTGGCCTGGTCATGTAGTTAGGGTGACAGAAGGCCCTGAAGCTGCTGCATTCGCTCTCATCAGGATGGTGAAGAAGGGATTACCATGGCTACAAGGCAGAGTGCTCTACCTAGGAGGGACCCCGCCACTCCCTACAACAGGTTCAACCTTGTGTAGGTACTGCTGAGCATCAGGCATCAGTCATTATAGTGTTCCAGAAATACAAACCACAGATGTTTTATTCCTCAAGACTTCAGAGAACATCCTGTGGCTCATCTGACAGTAGGTGAACTGATGCTCAGTCAGCAAAGGGGTGATTTCCTTCAGGATTCCTGAGTGATGTAAGACTGAAGAACTGGGGTCTTTCCAGCACCTTCCCCCTCCACACAGAACCTGTTACCTAGAGGTCTGAGGAAGAGTTCTGGGCTCTTCTCCAGGCCCAAAGGAGGCAAAAGAATGTGAGGAGGCCAGAGCTCGCTAAGGCCTGGTCAACAGGTACTCCAACTCTCCTGGTTCTCACAGTGATGTGCAGGGAGAGGCCACCATGTAACTCTGGGTAGCAAGTTCTTTACCCCACCAAAGCAGTAAAAGCACTGTAGAATTAAACTGCAATATCAGTGCTGCCTATAAAACCTACCTCTACCCCACCAAGGGATAACATGTCAGATGACACAGAATAACCTGAGAGGATCTGCACGACTGATCTGAAGAAAATGGCTACCTGGACAAAAAGCTGTCCAAACTGACCTTCCAGATGGATGAGAATGTCTGAGCTCCCACTGTTAGAACAGGGTGTTGTCTGTCTGTCTGGAGGTCACCTGGCCTCCAAAGGGTGAGTTCACAGCCCCCAAGTGTAGATCTGGTTCTAATCTGGCTCTGGTACCTACTACTTGAGAGACCTTAGCTGCATACCCTTTTCTGTTCAGTCAACACCATCCCAAAGTCCTTGTGAAGTTACTGAGCTGAGGTCTATAAAGCCTCTGGTATTACTGCCATTATTACCAGAGTGTTGGGCATTTGTGTGCTGATAAAGTGGTGTTGGGATGTGTTTCTTTACATTATTTCTCTATGGAGAAAAGACTTGGTTTACCAGAATTGCCAAATTCCCATGATGTAAATACTCCTTTGTGGCCTACTACAAGCTATCAGTACAATGTCACAGAAGGCAAAGTTGAGAAGACAGACACAGTCAGCTCCTGTGAACTGACAAGGACCGGCACAGCTCTATCCTGCTCTGAGCCCTGCAGCCACCTCTGTGTCATGCACTGTGGCTTCACCAGCTGTGTGCATCAAACCACCCAGCACGTAGCACATATTCCAAAATATTTAGCAAACAATGAAGTATAAATCATTTGCTATAATTAAGATATGGGGTTTGTTTAGAGGAGTAAGGGAAAGGGAAAGAAAAAAGGAAGAGGAAAGGGGCAAGGAAAAGGAAGAGAGAAGAAAGGAAGGGAAGGGGGGAAATGGAAAGGGAGGGAAAGGAAGAGGAATTTTCCAGGAGTCACAGGACTCCAACAACATCTCTACCCAAAGCACAAGAAACACCTAGATTCTCAAAGTAAATAAGACATCCTTTCCCGGAGATTCACCTACATATCAGAAGTGTGGAGGGAGATGGAATCTCATAACCTGCCTGTGTTTCTCAAAAGTAGATCAACTGTACGGCTTTTCCCCCCTGACCTCTGCATGACTTCACCAAAGGAGACTCTGACCCCATGGAGCAACCCAGCTGCTTCTCAGCAAATGTCATTTATTCCCTCATGAATTTTGGCAGAGATGATGCTGGGGTTCTTCCAATTCAAAGATTGGATGGTACCACAAATACGACTTAAATAAAGAGATTTAATGAAAATCCTCTGGAAAGAACTGCTCTTGGGGAAGGAAACACACCTCAGGCATGGAGCGCATTTCCCATGCCAGTCCTCCCTCCAACCACAGCAGGGATGGAATGACCTTTGAGGAGGTTCCTATGACCAGCCACATGGATGGACTCTCCTTGACTGAATGGAAAGGCTAGCCAGCCACAACCTGCCAGACACTGGGAATTCACACGCGATGTCCGTGGCTGACACTTGGAAGAACATTTTGTTTAATCAAGTTGGAACTATCCTTGAAAACACATCCATGCCTTCATTTCCAGCGGTTTTCATGGACAAATGAAGTAAGCGTGCTGTGTGCCTGACCTTCCTTCCTCGCCTCACAATGTGATATTCATTGAAATGAGACAGCACAAGCCCAGAACTCCTCATTCTTGTCCCAGGTCCTGACTTCAAGCCATGCAAGTGGAGCAGTGGCAGCTGCGGTGCCGCCACTTCTTCTCTGATGTCTGACACGAGGCTTCAGGGTCTTCTCTCTTTTCTGAATGGTTTAGGGTGGTCTGCAGCTAAAGAAATACAAAGAAGGATCTGTCCCCAGAACCCAGGGACGTGACAAGTCCCTATGGTACCCACGGCGATGTCAACAGAGAGGACAGGGAACACAGAGGACAGGGAACATGGAAAGAAACCCTTGGCGGGGCTAAGCCAGGAGCAGGGCTGGGAAGAAGGAACAGGAAGGGCGAAGCAGCCATGAGGTGACACGAACACACGAGGAAGCAGTTACAACTTCCTTGTACTTGGCAGTGAAGTGAAGGGGCAGAGAGGCTTCAGGATCATGTGCAGTGAAATCAGCAAAAGAAGAGTCTAGGAAGCAAGGCAGTCAAGTGGGGCATCGGGAATGAGCTCCGTGGGGGTCAGAAAAGAGCCCTTTCCTGCAGAAAGCCTTGACTTGCAAAGGGGGAATCCATGAAAGCGGCTTTGTAGCTTGTGCAGAATGGGGCAGAAAGCACTTGGGAAAACATATCTGTTCAGGGGTGGGAATGGAAGAGAGAAACATTAGGGTCATAAATGAGAGAGCATTGCATATGCTACACACAAACAGCCCAGAGCAGGGAGAATGTGGTTGGGCTGAATCTGACCTCAAAGCAAGAACTCTAGTTACTGATAGATTTTTTTTCTTTTCTTTTTCTTTTTCTTTTTTTTTTCTGACAGGGTCTTACTAGTCACAGCCCACCCAGGACAGTGTAGCCTGGGCTGGCCTTGATCTCTCAGTGAATCTACCTGCCTCTGCCTCCCAGGATCAAAGGTACACAACACCACACCTAGGCTGATATTTTAATATACCACAGCAGAGGTCCCTAAGTGGGTAAAGCAGCCAAGTTCCACCCTTTAAAGAGGAAGAATTAATACAAACAAACAAAAACTTTAAAATAGAAAAGTTAATAAAACTGATACAACAGAATCATTCCAAAGATTTTTCCGAGGAACAGTTATGAGAATGCTACAGCTACTCCTCCAGTTAAGACCCCAGCAACAGCGCTCTTCATGTATGGGTAGACACCCGGCATCACTTTCCAGGACCAGGAGACGGGCGTGTGGCAGTCAAGTTCTGGCTTTCCTCTGTCACTCACCGGCAGGAGAACACTGCCTTAGTTACAGTTCTGTGCCATGGTTTCAACTATCAAATGAGAATAAAATTCAAATCCCCTCCCCACAGGGGCTAAGATAACTGAATCACTCACTGGGTATTAAACAGCAGAGCTCAGAACCAAAAACTTAGCAAGATAGCCAAGTCAGTGCTTGAACAAGGAAGCAAAGAGGATCCAAGACATTAGGAGGTCATAGGAAGCTGGGGTACATGGACCAAGTATTCAAATCAGAGCCAAACCAGTCACTGGATCCACCATCCATTTCCAAGATGGCATTCACAACTCTGCCTGTCCTTCACCTCCAAATTCTCTGCTGAAAATACTTCAAAGGCTTCAACTTCTTAATCAAATGTGGCCTGGAACTGGAGCCCACATACCAGAGGACCAGGCCACCAGAAGATGTCTTCCTTCTCCTCCTTCACTCCCTCTTGACGGTCCCCTCCTCCTTCCCTGACATCCTCCCATTTAATCTCAGTGGCATCTACTTCACCCCTGGCCTTAGCTAATGGAGTAGATGGCCCAGGGTCCCTGATGTAAAGGGATATAAGGCACAAAACGCAGCACGTCCCCCTTCTGGAACTACTTCATGGGGATAGCTCAGGAGGCCACACACAATGCACTAAGTTAAATAATTCTACTTCAATCCACCCTGCTTAACACTGTTGAAGGGACCAGGATTTATGACCAGCCTCAGGGTTTCATCAATTAAACAGCTGGGCTATCGCCACATCTTATGGCGCTGTCTTGTGGATTTACGGTGTTCTGGAGAACAGCAGCACCACTGTCATCACTTTCACAGGAGCCTTCATCTCACCCTGAGAGATGATTCATCATAGTCATTATGGGAATCCCGACATAAACAAAAGAGGAAGGGAAACATCCAGGTTACAGTCTAATTGCCTAAATCAATCTCCAAAGCAAAGTAGATACTTGATAAAGTCAGCCAGCTTTGGGTGAGCTCGGGTGTGCCCTGCGTTATTATCCCAATCTAAAATCTACTCATGTGTGAGTGATGAAGGAGTGGTGAGGAACCCAGTGAAGATCTGTGGCAGGCCAGTCAAGCATGAGGCTGCTCCATGCTCGAGTGGCTGGGCTTTAGTGCTGGGTATAGAGTCCGTAATTCATCTTGGCACCCCTTCAGTATCATCAGGAGACTCAGCTTTATGGCTGCGTTTGGTCTGGTCTGGTTATGGAGGGTGGGGAGGCTCCACAGTGGGAAAGGCATGGGACTTACTCTCTTGCTCTTTTTCACTACTCTAAGACTACACAGGATGCCCACTTGGCTCTGCTGCCATGCACATCAGTGGAAACTGAGGAACCCCAGCACTCTGCACCCTGCAGCCAGCTTGTCTGATATCCCCAAGTTGGAAATGGCCAATGAACAGCCAGGCCTGGTGATGCATGCCTTTAATCCCAGCATGTCAGAGTTTATAAAGGACTATTCAGATGACAATAAACGTGTGGCCAACATCCACATGCTGTTCTTCTCTCCCTGCAAGGTTCAAGCCTGTCCCCTGACCATCTTACTGAGTCTCCAACCTTTCCATCTTACTGAGTCTCTGATCTTCCCAACTTACCGAGTCTCCTACATCCCACAGTCCACTGGACGAGCATCTTTTTGCATACTAATGGCTCTAAAACTGGTTTCAGGACCCAGTTTACCATCTGCTGCACCTCTCCCCTGACACCTAGGTTATAGGAAATGACTTCCCCACTGTAGACAGAAAGCCCCTCCTAGGCTGAGACTGTGTGCTGAATCCACATTGAACCTGCACCTTTGTCTCCCAAATCCAGTGCTTTGTATGCAGCCAGAGGTCTCTGAGCTGACAGCTCTCCTGGCAACCTCACAGTGGGAGGATGGAGATGCTGTATTTACCTGTGGTCTCTATTTTCTAATTTATTTAAAATTCAGTCCTTTCTTTTTTTTATTTAATTTTTATTGATGCTTTGTGCATTTCATACATTTTTTCCAATTCAGTTCAGGCTTATTTCCCTTTCCCTCCCCCCCACCCCCACCCCATCCCAGATCATGCATTCTTCCATAACTGTCCTGCATCTTTCTCTCAGTTTTTTTTTTCATTTTTTGCTATAAGTGATAATCCGTGAGTACAAGCATCCTTCGTGCAAACACAATCTGCAGTTTGTGCCCCACCCCTACAGCCCCACCATCCAGTGGGGGGTGGGGGTTGTTTCAATCAATTGATCAAAAAGTGTCCAGACTACATTGCTGTAGTTTCACCATTCACCCCAATCGCAGCCCTTACATTTCTACCACGCCCCCTCTTCCGCAGATTGTTCCCTGGGCTTAGAAAAGGGGCACAGTGGATGAGAATAAAACAGTCCACTCTCTCTGGAGCTGTTGACTTGGTACTCTAGTCAATTCTGGCTGTTTCCTTTCATGGGCTGACATTTGTCCCGGAATCCTTTCGATTCCTACTAATAAGCACAGCAATTAGATATATAGGTATTTAACAGCACTAATAGTTATGGTAGGTTACTTTAGCATAGACAATAGTTTGGATGATATGTTAATCCATGAATTACATTTCCCCCCCCTGTTAAATATGACAGGGTCTTACTGTGCTTATGACATCTCCTAACCCTGTAGAGGATGTAAGCTTGTGGCAATCAGCCATGTATTCCTCCAAGGAGAGAGCCAATAGCCAATTAGATTTGGGATATACAGGCACATGGCTGCCTCTGCTGCACAGTATTCCAGGCAGGTGAGGTATAGCTGGTGCTGACGGTGGGTCTTGCTTGACTCAGGGAGACCCGTTTTTGTTTATTGGTTTAGTGGCCTTTGGGTAACACTCTCTGGCATTCCAGGGCCATTTGTACACTTGCATAGTGCGGTCTCTCCATACATTTCTCCCTTTAACGTCAGGTCTTCGGCAGCAGGGTCTTATTGCCTCTCCTCCTGCAGGTATCCCAACTTAGAGGCAAGGAGCCCTTACCTTTTGTGGGGCCTTGGATCCCCTGGCCAACATCCACCTGGTAGAACAATCCATTGCTGATGTCAGAGCTCCTGCATTAATATACTTTGCCTGAGTGCATAGCCCTAGGACTTTAGTATTATATTTGGTTCTGAACAGAGACTAATCCTTTTCACAGTTCTTATGTCTATTAAATTAAAGAAGGCAGTTTTACCGGTTTTATAAGAGATTACCTCTATAATAGTTGTCTCCAATTTACAGTTGGAGAACGACCTCATCATCATCATATTTCTCCTTGTTCTATGGGGGGGAAGGCAAGAAAGTCTCTCATATCAGAACCTTTGTAGCACCTAGAAGGTAAGTTTCATTAGGACTCATTATAAATAGTTGTTACATGTAGGATCCACAGAGGGGTTTGATGTTTATGTCAATCTGAGGCTTTTCTTCCTTTTAATGTTCAGACGGGTCAGCCTTTCCGTTGCCACTTTTTGGTACATCCTACTCAATGCAAAGCTGTATCTTTTCTTTCTCAGCTGTTAAGTTGGTGACGTTTTGTCCTGTTGGAACAAACAAATCTTTTCCCGTAGTTGGTTTTAAGATTTGAATTGCAAGGGTTTGACGAAAAGGTTTCATGTCTTTCTGTATCCCCCCTCCCTTTTTTTTTTTTTAGCGTATGAGTCTCCAGAAATTCAGTCCTTTCTATGAGGTGATGCGAACTGTGTTTTAAAAATCAGTAAAATCAGTGACTTCTTTTCATTGGCAATTTTTTTGGTCTTTTTGAGATAAAATCTCCTTATAGTCACAGCTGGCCTGGAAGTCACTATAGAGACATGTTTGGCATCCATGTAGCAGAGATCTGGCCTGTGCCTCCGGAGTGCTGGTGTGGGGGTGAAGCTTTGCCTGGCTTGGGGAAAAGACCTGTAAGGCCTGTCCCAAGAAACCTCCGAGAGTTAGCATCTGTAGCTATTACGGTGTTTTCTTGCCTCGCCATATCTCTGCAAAGTTCCAGTAGCAGATGGCCCCTTCCCTTGAGGCATTGAGCAGAATGTTACACCTCTAGTTTGCCTGTTGCACAAACAGGAGCTCTGCAGCCCCCCCCCCTTTAGAGCCAAGGTAGCTTGCCCCTCCCTTCCACTTCCTTGCCCAGAGCACAGTTACTTTTGGTATATAAGCACACTGCTGGCATGAATAAAGGAGAATCTATTCTCCCGGACCTCCCCCTCTGAGTCTGTGTCTGTATGTCTGTCCTTGTCTTCCCTTGTCTTTCTATTCTGTCGGGTAACCTCCCCCAACCTCCCCACAGCCCCCCTCCCCTCTCTTTACCAGAGCTAAGCCGAGAGATTGAAAGAGACTTGGTAAGATGGAAGGTTAGAGACTCAGTAAGACGGGAAGGTCGGAGACTTGGTAAGATGGGAAGGTCAGAGACTCGGTAAGACGGGAAGGTTGGAGACTCAGTAAGATGGGAAGGTCAGAGACTCGGTAAGACGGAAAGGTCGGAGACTTGGTAAGATGGGAAGGTCAGAGACTCGGTAAGACGGGAAGGTTGGAGACTCGGTAAGATGGGAAGGTTGGAGACTTGGTAAGATGGGAAGGTTGGAGACAGAGATGCTTGGGTGTCATCAGCACATGAGTCAGATATGGAGAGCCAGGGGATGGGACAACTTGGCCGCCAGCTACCAGTCTGATCCCTTCTGAGCTGAGCGGGCTTCTGGCTCGTGGATTGTGTCTCCCCACACCCCTAGTACAGTGACGCCCACTGCTGGCTGTCTCCACTTTTGCCTTTGTCTCTCAGGAGGAGGGTTTACATTTCTCTCTGTTAACTGGGCTTGGCACGGCCTTTTGTCAGCTAGAGCAGGTGAGCCTAAATGGACATGAATGGGTCCAGGTGACGTGGCCCCTTGAACTCTTGTCATCACCAAGAAGCTGCCCCTTCATCCCAGTACCAGGCATGAAAGACATCTAGAGGCCCCTCATCCAGCCAAGAGCAGGTCTTTCGAGCAGGAATTACATGGTTGTCCTTGTATGTCACTGAAATTTTCAGGGATGTTTGTTACTTATAGCACAAGGTGACTGATAACAGAAAAGAACTCCATGAGAGGCTCCAGCAGACTCCCTCAAACATACCAGGCCACCAAGTGAAAAAACCTGTTCAAGGTAAGGCCCAAGCAGCCATGGGACCATCAAGTCTATGCTACAATGGAACAGCCCATCCTGCCTTACAGACATTCCACTGCAGACTCCCACCAGCTCCTTTCTAGTAAGGGAAACCTGATCCAGAGAAGGGCTCGAGTCACCAAATGTCTAGGGATGGAAGAGCCAGCAAGTGCCTATGGACCTGAAGAACAACAAAACACAGTCCAATCCTTGGCTAGGTGGCAACTTGCTGAGCACAGCAGGGAAGCTGCATAGGCAGAGGGTTCCAGGAACCACTCCATGAGGCCCTGGGGACTCCAGGAAGGCCAAGTGGCTCAGGTGCAGCCCCTGGGGTTCCAGGCACAAGGGAAAAGGCACCCCTCGACAGTCAGGTGCTGCCACACACACCTGCTCATGCCTGCCACGGGCCACAGCTCAGCAGCAGTAAGGCAGGCACCTCCTGGGTCCCCATATCTGAGCTTGGCCAGCTCCACAGGACAAGGTGACTCAGAAAACTGCAGCCCTCCTGACACTGGGTTCAGTCAGCCTAGGGGAGAGAGTGCTGTCTCACATTTTCTGCATGAGGCAGTTGCTACTACACTTGAGCAAAAGGCTCTCTGGGTCTCTCAGTATCAGAAAGAGAATTTATATTGATACGATGACTCTTACAACTCTTCAGAGAAAGTTTCTCACTTATAGTGTGGGTTAATCAAGAATTTGCACAGGTGCCCTAGGGGAAAACCTACTGTTATTACTCTCCTAAGTGGACATCGTATTAAGCCAACTGCCAATGACTTCCACCGCAGACTCCCACCAGATTAGTGCATCTCTCAACCCTCATCATCTTTTGGCAGTAGATAGAGATGAACACAGAGACCCATAACTGGCCAAGGTACAAAGAATAAGAAAGTGCCAAATTAAATAAATTAGAAAATCATACCCTCTCCTCCCCAGGCTCAGAGACCATTGCAGAAGAAGGAAAGAGCCAGAAGTGGTTGATGACTATAAAGAAATAGTATATTTCAATACAACAGGACAGGTGCACATGGGAACTCATAGGGGCCATGACAGTATGCACAAGACCTATGCAAGCTCAAGCCAGACAAATCCCAGCACAGAGAGAAGAGTGGCACAATCTCTCACCCCTGGCTGAAGAGGTGCTGGCAATGGATACATGCTGAGAGAGGGAGAGTTAGTCTTCTTTAAGGGGATGGCCCTTGGTAGGCTGACGATGCTCCCGTGGACAGGCAGCACAGATTGGGGGTTGAACAACAACAGAAGATATAAAGTTGGGTGGGTAGAGTGGGGAGTGAACCCAGGAGGATTTGAGGGAGGGAGGTGAATATGATAGAAAAGCACTGTATAAAATTCTCAAAGAACTAATAAAAAGAGGAGGGGTGAGAATAAATCTAAAGCTAAGTGTTACATACAGGCATACACACAACACATATTCCCTCATGCACAGAACACATGACACAGCAGCACATACAACACACACATAAACTCCACATATAGTACAGACAACACACAAACATATAATACATTCCATATCCAATATATATACAACACATACCACAAGTACACATCATACACACATACATACACTGAACCAATTCTAATGAAATAAAGGAAATTCAAACCAAGATTCATTCTCTTTTTTTTTATTTTATTTATTTATGTATATGTATGAATGTACTGTCTGCATGCAAGTTTGTGCACCCGTGTCGTGCAATGCTGCGGAGGTCAGAAGAGCGTGTCAGATTCCCCTGGAACTGGAGTTCTCCTGGAATTGGAGTTTCAGACGGTTCTCGGCCACCATGTGGGTGCTGGGGATCGAACCCGGGTCCTCTGCAAGAGCGGTCGGTACTCTTAACCGCTAGGCCATCTCTCCAGCCCCTAGATTCATTCTCTTACATTGCACATTAGACTAAAACTTAGAGGAGATTTGAAAAATTTACTACATTTGCAAATTACTTCAGAAAAATTTGCCACATTCAAACTAAGCTTTCATTTCTTCTCCCTCTCAGGGAAGAGGAGGGGTTTCCACATGACTGAGAGCACATTTGCAGTTCCAACAGCAGAGTGTATATGCAGGTGAGCTGAGTGCATCTCCATGGCAGAGAAAGGAAATCCTACCCTCACACGTGTCTTCCTCCCCTTAGAAATGCAGCACCTATGTTCTCCAGACCAACAGGGAATCTCCCTCAGGCAGAGATCTTCGGCTAGCTGGGAGAGGTGGAGCTGTTGAAGAGCCTGTCTGTGTGGGTACAGGGGCATCCTTCCATCAGTAACTAATGCAGCGTGTAATGCCCAGTCTTTAGATTTCTATTTTAGTATTTTATTTATCATTTTTATTTTATGTATGCATGTATTGCACATGTGCAGATGTGTGGAAGTGCATCAATGCTGGGCAACATCCGCAGAGGTCAGAAAAGGGCGTCGGATTGAATTGCCCTGGAACTGGCAACTCCTGAGTCAGCCCCTGGGTGAAGCCGTGGCTGATCCCCAGGACTTCTTGGTAAGACACTCCTTCATGAAATGTCTGTCCATCACAGGGTGGAGACAAGGCTGTGTAACCAAACTATGACATGGTGACCTGGTATAGGGGCTTACATCTAAATACAACTCAACTTACTACTTCCTTTCTTGAGAAAGTCTTACTCTGAGGGGGGAAAATGTCTGTATGTCAAGACATCAAGGCCGATTCATCACACTTCAATATGTCTACTGTTATTAAGTGATATGGAAGATGAGCGCAAACAGCTATTGATGCACACAGCTGTAGGGGTTCTGTCGGGAAAGTCAAAATCTTTGCAAACTGGAGTCAACTTATAGTGTTGCAGAATCTAACCAGACTTTTCCCCTCTCATGAAGATGTTGAACAGATCTGCTTATTTGCTTGACATCCTCGGTATCTGTAAATATCATAATAAATAGCCCAAGCAAGAGATGGATGAGGGTCCCTTGACTGCACATCTTTATGTAACTATGCGGCACAGCATCTTAAAATATGCAATATGAGTGGTATGTAATCCTACTAACAGCAATTAACTCACAGGGAGATTACAAAGATAGCCTTCTTCCTTCTGTTTTTCACTATTTATAGGTTGTCCTACCCTGGATTCTGCTCACAGCATAAGAAACAAAGAACACGGAATCATAAAAGACTCACATCATTTACAATGAACCTCTACACTTAAGACTCATGGAACATAGTGGAACAAGGGTAGAGAGAACACTAATGCATTGTTCAACTCTGATCAATGAAGCTCCCTCATGCAACAGAGGGCAGTGAACCAGAGCTCAGGGACCACTGCAGAAGAGGGCGTGGAAAGATTGCCAGGGGAGGAGGTGCTTTACCATATGGAAATAGAGACTTTCCAGCTCTTGAGATGGGTCTCACATGAACTTACAGCAATGATGCAATAGGCACAAGATCCATTCAAACTCAAGCACACAAGAACCCAGCATAGGTGGTGGCACACGCCTTTAATCCCAGCACTCAGGAGGCAGAGGCAGGCAGATCTCTGTGTATTCAAGGCCACCCTAGTCTACATAGTGAATTCCAGGCCTGCTGGGCAGCTGGGGCTACAGGGAGACCCTGTCTCAAAAGGATAAAAGAGGGCCTGAGGGATAGTGTGGCTGCGAAAGTCTAAGGCTAACAATCAAAAGGACAAAAGAAACCTAGCATAGAATTACGGAACTAGGCAACAAGCCTCAATCCTAGCCAAAGAACTATTCAGCAGCTGGTTACTACTGGGTAGAGAAGAGCTGATCTTCTGATTGATTGACTGATTGATTGATTGATTGATTGTCTTTTTGAGACAGGGTCTCCCTGTAGCCCCAGCTGCCCTTAACATAAATGACAGAATGCATGAAATCCAGTGAGGGGGGGTATGGGAAGGTACTGATGGGAAGGGGGTGTAGAGAGAGCTAAAATGTGTATAAAAGAAAAACCTCTTCAAGTGTTTTATCCATCTAGGTACCCCATAAGTGAGCAGTCTACAATAGGTAGACCCCATTCATGGCCCAGAATGACAACACACTGATCTTAGGGTGAGGAGGGAGTCAGTTAGACAGGACAATGCCCCTGCTGAATAGACACACATACCCCTGTATAGCTATGGGCTCAAGCACAGGGGCTGACAGGTGCAGACTTCACTTTAGCATGTCCCCAACAGCAGAGAAACCATGAAATACTGCAAAATCTGCAGCCTGGCCAGTCCATGAAGCTCGTAGCATCGTTCCGAGGTCCTTCCTGGGCAAGGGAGCGCCACACCATGCAGTTTCCTTTCTCCTGCCCCAACTCTCCTTGCAGGGAGCTTCCTACCTCCTCCACATGCTCCAAGCTGTCTTCTCCTTCTAGGCTTCAGGGCCAGTGAGGCTAAGCCAGGCATATCTACACAAAGTCTCCTCCTGAACACCTGCTCTGGACGTCTGTATCATGGCTCTTTTCTCAAGAGATAAATCAGCAAATCACAGCTTTCATTATATCAAAAGGGCAGCCATGGTGCCCTCCCCCAGCCCTGCTAACCAAGTCATTATTATTCCTATTGTCTCTTCAGCTGTCCTTGCCACTCTCACTGTTAACGTTAGGAAAGGTAGGTAACATGTATGACTCTTTGGTAGTCTCTGCACCAACTTCATGTGTACAATGCCAACAGCCCCTGCATGGCTGTGCCCATAGCCCCTGCATAAAGATGTGCAAGGGTCACAGTTGTGTGTTTGTGGGGACCTCTGGTGGGAGGCACTGAGCTCTGAATCTATGGGTGAGAGGGACGGAGACCTCAAATGGCTTATACCCACAGGCCGGGAAACCGAGGCAGGGCACCATCCCCCCCCATGCCTGGTCAGTCCTCCCAGTCTGATGTGCCCTGTCCCTGTGAGAAACATGGATCCTCATGGGTCTCATGTCAGCCATGGCAGCAGGAGTCCATCTAACTCCCCGTCAGAATTCCATCTAAGAAACTTTTCCATGACCTGAGGCATACGGGTACATAAAATAGGTCTCGAAATCAAACAATGGTTAGTAAAGAAATTTATTTTAAAATGGTTAGTAAAGAAATTTATTTAAAATAACAATCTAGGGGCTAGGAGTGTAATTCAGTAGGGAGTGCTTGCACAAAGCCCTGGGCTCAGCCTCCAGCACCACGTAAACTGTGCAGGCTAGTGCCCAATGCTGCCACCGAATCACCAGGTTCAAGGTCATCCTTGACTGCACAGTAAATCTGAACCCAGACAGGGACATAAGAGGCTCCGTCTCAATAAAAATGGGTTTATACATATATTTTTCCATTTAATTAAAGATGAAAGCAAATTTGTATACTAATGAGATGGATGTGCTTGTTTGTTTTTAAAATATTAAATGTTGGCTAAATAGTCCACACTGCAAGACAGCATCTCTGATGCACTTCAGAGTTGGTCTGTATTTTGCTTTTATAACCTTTAATGCTGAGAATGCTGTTTTGCATAAATACACAGTACAAACTGGCCATTGTTGAAATTCTGTTCTCATCCCAAGCTAAAGTTCCTCTAAATTTTTTTAATAAAACTCAAGTCAAAAACTCAAATAAGCAGTTCTTAAAATCAAACAATGTGACACCCCACAATTCAAAGATATACTAATTTGACACTTGCATGTTAAGGAATGATGTAGAAAAATAGTTAAACATCTGTGTTTTCCATAATTAAACCCTGATGCTTCTATAATTAGAGAAAACCCAGGTTCAGTAAAAACACACTGTACACTGTATCTGTAATATAGAATAGTCTCTGATCTGAGCTAAAGTATTGAGGGAATTGGCTTATTCTGTATGACAGAGTGGCATACACAGAGCTCAGTGCATGCACTGCGTGTTTATAACCTCACAATTCACCACATGTGAGCACTGCAGGAGGAACCTCAGGTTCACTACGTGTTTGCTTTGGAGTTAATTGTTGGTTGCTGTGTATTCAAAACTCTTTACTATAGTCAATTTTTCCCTAGCCCTTCACTCAATCCCCCCACATTCAATGGAGTCTGGACCCACCAAATGCCCCTCAACTGATGAGTGAATAGAGAAAATGTGGTATATGTACACAATGGAGTTCTATGCAGCAGTAAAGAAAGATACCATGAACTTTGCAGGTCAATGGATGGAGCTAGAAGACATTATATTAAGTGAAGTAACACAGTGCCAGAAAAACAAACAATGAATGGTATCCCTCATATGTGGATGCTAGCGCCAATAACCCAGTTATAAGCATTTCTTGTAGAGAGGGATGCATATTAAAAGAACAACAACAGAAAGACTGCATCAGAAAACTGACTGAAATGGTGAATTGGGAAGGGTGGGAGGGGCAGGAGAGGGACATGGGTGTATATTCTATTAATGCATATTTAATTGACATGAGTTCAACAAGTATCCAACTTTGCCCAGACTCTGTCTACAGGTTACATGGTGTTTTAGGACTTAATAAAAGTAAATATGTGGCCGGGCGTGGTGGCGAACGCCTTTCATCCTAGCACTTGGGAGGCAGAGGCAGGTGAATCTTTGTGAGTTCAAGGCCAGCCTGGTCTACAGAGTGAGTTCCAGGACAGCTGGGGCTACAAGGAGACCCTGTCTCGAAAAGACTAAAAAAAAAAAAAAGTAAATATGTGGGGCTGGAGAGATGGCCTAGCGGATAAAAGCCCCGACTGCTCTTGCAGAGGACCCGGGTTCGATCCCCAGCACCCATATGGTGGCTAAGAACCGTCTTTAACTCCAGTTCTAGGGGAATCCGACACCCTCTTCTGACCTCCGCAGCATTGCACGACATGGGTGCACAAACCTACATGCAGATAGTACATTCATACACATAAATAAAAATAAAAATAAATTTAAAAAGTAAATATGTGTATATGAAACAACATTGGTTTAAAGGTTCT
>VZQC01009198.1:480296-491952 GCA_009823505.1 Rhizomys pruinosus
ACCCTCAATTGATCTAACCTGATTGAACATACAACCCCTCACCCCCCGCTGGAAGGTGGGGCTGTGGGGGTTTGGGCACAAACAGCCTGGCAAATTGGTTTACATGAAGGATGCTTGTTACTCATGGATTAATCACTTATAGCTAAAAAAAAAAAAAATGGAAAAAAAAAAACTGAGAGAGAAATATGCAGGACAGTTATGGCAGAATGCATGATCTCGGTTGGGGGTTGGGGGTGGGGGGGAGGGAAAGGGAAATAAAAAAAAAAAAAATGATGTATGAAATGCCCAAAGCATCAATAAAAAAATGTTAAAAAAATAAAATAAAAATAAATATACACGTAGTATAGAAAAAAAATTAAAAAATAAAAAAATAAAAATGAAAAAAATAAAGTAATTAAAAAAAGAACCCCAAGAGAGGTCCCCAATGTCCCCTGGATCAATGTGATTCACTGGCAGGAAGCATCCAGACATGCAGACTCACGCAGGTGGAAAGCAGGGGCCAGAAAAAGGGAACATGGAGAATTAATTTTAAAGACACTCCAGTTCCAGGGGATCTGACACCCTCTTCTGATCTCTGTGGGGTACTGTATGACAAGGGTGCACTTACATGCATGCAGGCAATACAGTCTATCACCTTAAAATTAGAAATTAAAAAATAAAACATATATATTATATATTATATATATTATATCATATATATATGTGTGTGTGGTGTGTTGTGTGTGTGGTGTTGTTTTCAAGACAGGGTCTCCCTGTAGGCCCAGCTGTTCTGGAACCTGTTCTGTGGACCAGGCTGAAAAAAAAATATTTTTTTATAATATATACTATATAATTATATATAAATAAATATGTAATATATTTATTTATATATTTTTTTTATCTTTTCGAGGCAGGGTCTCCCTTTAGTCCCAGCTGGCTTGGAGCTCACTATGTAGACCAGGCTGGCCTTGAACTCACAGGGATCCACCTGCCTCTGCCTCTCAAGTGCTGGGACTAAAGTTGTGCACCACCACGCCCAGCAAAATAAAATATTTTTGAAATGAGCAAAAATCACACTAGGGTTATTTTATCATGATTTTTATAGACAAGAGTGACATAAGTCATATACAAATGGGCAGACAGAGCCTGCTGTGGTCATCAGAAACCCAGGATCTTTATTTTTTTTTCTTTTCTCTTTTTTTTCTTTCTTTTTTTTTTTCTTAGCTATGTAGTCCAGCTGGCCTCAAACTCTAGATCTACCTGCCTCTGCCTCCTTCAGCAAATCCTACCGGTAGGCACCACCACTACCAGCCCCAGGATCTTTCTATCTCAAGATTCTGACACCTCAAGAAATGGCTTGATTATTTGTGACCCACAATGGCTGCCCCAGCAGCAGTCATCACATCAGCAATCAACAGGAAGGCAGGAGAAAAGGAATGACTCTTTTAAGGCTCCAAATTTTTATTCATTTATTTATTCATTTTTATTTATTTATGTGTATGAGTGTTTTGCCTGCATGTATGCAAGTGCACCCATGTTGTGCAATGGCCAGTGAGGCCAGAAGGTGATGAATCCCCAGAACCGGAATTACAGACGACTGGTAGCCACCATGTAGGTGCTGAGAACTAAACCTGGGTCTTCTGCAAGAGCAGCCAGTGCTCTTAACTGCCAAGCCATCTCTCCTGACCCTCTTATAAGAGTATAATAACTTTTTGGAATTCAACTTTTCCATTGGGATTACTTCCCAGAAGCTGCACTTGGGCTTCCTGATCCTGCTCTGTTGGTTAGAACAGTCATACGGCCATGCTTGGCTGTGAAGCCAGCTAGGCCTCCTGGGCTGTGTTCTGGGCACCTCCCTCCCCTGCTGACACTAAGGAGTTCTGCACAACTAAGGGGGAATGAAGCTGAGATGTCAGAACAAGGCACCTTTGCACAAGCTGCAGTTCCCCTGAGGACAATATGGCCTGGCACATAATTCACATCTTTTTTTTTTTTTTTTTTTTTTGGTATTTTTAAGATAGGGTCTCCCTGCAGCCCCAGCTGGCCTGGAACTCACTTTGTAGACCAGGTTGGCCTTGAACTCACAGAGATCTGCCTGCCTCTGCCTCCTGAGTGCTGGGATTAAAGGCCTGGCAAGAATTTACATCTTTAAGTTCCTCTGGGGTTGGAGCCCCAATGGTGCATACCATTTACTTGGAAAATTATGAATGTATGATACAGAAACTATTCACCACACCTCCTGAAAAAGAAATACTGCTAACTTGAGAGACACCTGGAGATGAGAGCACACCCTCACCTGCCTCCCCGGGTTGAGCACATCCCACTCCCAAGAAGAGACAGTACCCCTGAAATTTCCCAGAGTGAAGACAGAGAAATGACTAAGGAACAGCCTGGCAAATCTCTCAGTGCAGGTCTATAAAGTTTGCGACCCCAGGTCTGATTCCCATCATCACTTCTCCTTTGGACAAATCTGCATCGTCTTGGGCACCTTTACTGCCAGCCTGTCTTGCCGGGTGCACACTCCCACTCCAGCTGGCCTCAGCCCCACCCCACCCCCTGGCATCTCCTGCTCGGTCCACAGCCCAAATCACTTCAGACCTGAAGCCTACAAAATGAAACCCCACAGATAGTTCTAGAAAGAGCACTTGATTGTGGAACCCCAGTTTACCTGGACCCCTGGACCATCCATCTTTCCATCTGCATCTGCATCCTGAAAGGTTATCCCTCCAGTTCTGGGAATCTGTTAAATCCTCACCTTGTAACACTTGCTGTCCACATTAGAGGAACAGGATTCTCCCACCCTGTACAGATTGCTCCTTGGAAGGAATTTAACGAAGCAGGAATCTACAGCACTGTCCAGATTCCACGACTCACCGTAAGCACTAGCTGAGGCAAGTCCACTAACCCTCCTGGGCTTCTATTTCCTCATCTATAACATGGGTGGAGTAAAAGTGCTTCCCATATGCAAATGGCCAGTGGGTGCAGGAGCAGATGCTCAGCATTACTCACTAGTCATTACAGAAAGTGATGCAACCAGAAAAGACACCCTCTATCCTTTAGCATGGATAACATTTTTGTTTGTCCCGTCTTTTGAGAAAATGTCTTCCTATAGCCTCAGTAAGCCTAGAACTCACTATGTAGAGATTGAGGCTGGCCTCAATCTCGCAGAGAACCACCTGCCTCCCAGTGCCACAAATACATATATATATATATATATATATATTCCAGCATTTCTGATAATATGTTTAAAACAGGAAGTAACAAAATGGGACAGCAAAATAAGAGAAACTGAAACCCTGTACACTGTAGGTAGGATTGTAAAGTAGTCCAGCCATCATAGGAAACAGTAGGGAGGCTGCTCAAAAAAACTAAAAATAGAACTGATGTGGTCTAGAAATCCTACTTCTGAGTCTATATGCCCAAAAGAAGTGCAGGAACAGCTGTCACCTCTACAAATACAAACACTCTTTCACAGCACTATTCCTAAGGGTCAAAAAGTAGAAAGTGCCTGAGCAGCTGTTGACAGACAGATGGACGAGTTTAGTACATGCATACAATGGAACAGTACACAGCCTTAAAGGGGAGGGAAGGGCTGGAGAGATGGCCCAGTGGTTAAGAATACTGACTGCTCTTGCATAGGCCCCAGGTTCGATTCCCAGCACCCACATGGCACCTACCAACTATCTGTAACTCCATTTCCAGGGGATCCCATGCCTTCCCATGACCGCCCGAGGCATTCCACAACACTAGTGCACTTACGCACATGCAGACATACGCTCATACACATAAAATAAAAATAATAAAATATTTTTAAGGATGTTCAGTGGCACATTGCTGTATGGACAAACCTGGAGGAGATGACGTAAAGTGAAACAAGTGACATAAGAGAAATACACACTTCTAGGAAGTGCTTAAGATAGACAACTTCACGCTGGGTGTCCTGGCGCACGCCTTTAATCCTAGCACTTGGGAGGCAGTTGCAGGCAAATCTCTGTGAGTTCAAGACCAGCCTGGTCTACAGAGTGAGCTCCAGGCCAGCTGGGACTAAAGGGAGACCCTGTCTCAAACAAACAAACAAACAAACAAACAAACAAAAAAAGATAGACAACTTCACAGAGACAGAAAATAGAATGATAGTCATTAATATAGAGTCCTCGTGTTACAAGCAGGCTCTGGATGATGTAGGAACATGGCTCAGTGGTGATGCACTTGGCACACAAACATGAGGATCAGAATTCAGATTTCCAGACTCCATGCAGGCAGGTATGGAGCAGCCTGTGGGTGGCAGTTTGAATGAGTTTGTCCCCCATGGGCTCCAAGGATTTGAATGCTTGGCCTCAGAATGCTTGGTGGCAGTGTTTGCAGAGGGTTAGGCGGTATGGCCTTGCTGACAGCGTGGCCTTGCTGGAGGAGGCGTGTCACCGGGTGAGGCGTGGGGAGCGCGCACACCGCCTGGCCCACTTCCAGTTGTTCTTTCTGTTTCCAGTGTGTTCACTTGGCCTCCAGCTCCAGCACCACTGCCACCATGACTCCCTGCCATGATGGACTTTTGTCCCTCTAGAACATAAGCCCAATCAACCCTTCCTTCCTTTTTTTTAATTTATTTTTATTTTATTTTTATGTGTATGAATGTACTGTCTGCATGTAGGTTTGTGCACCTGTGTCGTGCAATGCTGTGGAAGTCAGAAGAGGGCGTCAGATTCCACTGGAACTGGAGTTAAAGACGGCTCTCAGCCACCATGTGGGTGCTGGGGATTGAACCCGGGTCCTCTGCAAGAGCAGTCGGTGCCCTTAACCAGTAGGCCATCTCTCCAGCCCCAATCCTTCCTTCTATAAGATGCCTTGGTCATGGTGTTTTATCACAGTACCAGAGAAATAACCAATACACTAGACTTTCAACCTTGGAAGGCAGAGGCAAGGGATCCCTGGAGCAAGCTGGCTGCTGTGACGAGCTACATCAGCACACTGTGGGTACAGGTCAGAGACCCTGCCTCAATGAGGAAGGGGAAGAATGATGGAGAAAGACTCTAACATCAACCTAGGGCTTCTAGGCACATGATGCAAACACGCATGCATATATAATGCACACCACACACAGTACACATGAAGAAAGAAAAGAGTCCAAAGGTGAACTGTACAGCAGCATGGGAGTCGTAACAAGTCCTCTCCATAGAAATGTAAGTAGACTAAGCCAGTTCATACATGCAAAGCCATTTGAACGGCCATAGAGTGAAGGCTTCAGAACCAACAGCAACAAATCCTCCACCTGCTCCATGCTCATCAGCCTGCATGAGCTTTCTCCTATTTGATTTGGTGTTTTCATTTATTTGGAGCTTGAGTGACTATTTCTTTTGGTCTTACTGTTTTCTGTCTCTCCAGCCAATCCTTTCAGAAGTTCCCAACATTCATAATAAAAGTATTTCTTTTTTATGTTTCAATGGCATGTTTTGTAAACAAATGCTCATGACAGATTTTTCACAACAGCAACAAATGTCATTCCACAACATCAAATCACAAGACTGATGGATTTGGATTCTTTTCTAGTGTTTCCTGGGGGGTAAACCAGTGTCCTCACCAGTTTTTCCCTCTGTTATGACCATGTTCAACGTTATCTGGCTTCATCTTCTTTACCTCTTCTCTGGCAACATGTCCCTGGAAGACTGATTGGATTGAGAGCCGCAAACTCCTCCTTTTCTTTATCTTCCTCGGTAGATTCAAAGGCAGACTGGTGCTGCTTCTCTCTCAGATGCCTTGGCCATGTGTGGTTCACATTTCTCAGTTTGTTCTTGTTCCTTGACTGTGTGGTTGTTATAGAAGTGGTTGTCTACCTTAGTCCCCCATTCTGCTTGATCAAAGCTATTTTTCTCTCTTTTCTCTAGAAGGTTCTCAAAATATGCTGTGGCAAAAGCTGGTATATTTTCTGGTTGCTCCCTCAGAATCTCCCGTGTCAGCCCTTCAAGAAGATTTCCAAATCATCTGAAGTTGGCTGTGGTGGTTCTACCCTATAATCACAGCACTTGAAAGGCTGGAGCAGGAGGATAACCACTGGGTTAGTGGCTAGCCTGAGCTACATAGTGAGTTCCAGGACAGCCTAGGCTATTGTATAAGACTATTAAGAGAATGAACAGAGGCAATGAGAGGGGAAGGGAGGGAAGGGAAGGGCAGGGTAAGGAGAGCAAGAGGGAGAAATGGGAGGAATAGGGAGGAGAGGAGCCTTCTGCAGAAACCTCAGTTTCACAAGATATAATTTCCAAACTCTGTATTTTAGGCCCTTCTTTTTACTGAATGAGAACTTAGCAGTCACTGTGACAACAGAGTACTTGCTTTCAAAAGTGGCAGGTTGGGGTTGCCCTGAGCCAGCCTAAAAAGAATCATAAATCTAGATGGCAGAATGCAAGGCTCCCAGATGTTTACAGGCCTCTGGTGGATATGATTTTTCCAAGAAAAGTCTTGATGAAATAATATATCCAGACACTAAACTACAACATGTTAGCCCTAAAAACAGCGAACAAGACAACTCATCAAAACAAAAGACAGTTTAAGGAAGCATACCATACCTTGTGATATCTAAAAGTGAGCCACTCTTTCACTATTCATTCAGTCATTCCATTTTGAAGTTACACAGTAAATACTATGGGACTTCTAGAGACCAGAAACTAGCTGTGGATGCCCTCCAACCAAAGCTGGGTTAAAGCATGCTGAGCAGGGAAGGCCCACACATCCAAGAGTGAGAGAACAGACCCTGCATAAAAGCCTCGCTGCTGCTCACTTCCACGCTCCTGAATAAAGACCTGACACCACTCTGCTGTTAAAGGTCAGCCCACTTGACATCTGTAGCATTTGATACATGTAACTCTCCAGCTCTGGGCTGGGAGATGACTTAGTAAGGTACTTGTACAGTAAAGCATGAGAACCTGCACTCGAACCCCAGCACCCATGTCAAAATCCAGGCGCAGTGCAAGCCTGTAACCCTTGTACTGGAAAGCCAGAGATGAGGATGCTGGACCAGCCGGCCAAGGATTCAGTGAGAGACTCTGTCTGAAATCATCAGTGGAGAGCAATGAAGACACCCAATGCTGACCATGGACCTACACACACACACACACACACACACACACACACACACACACGCACACACACGCACACACACAGGCACAAGCACTCCCTTGGCATGGCTGCATACTGACCACCCACCATGAAAAGCTCTAGATTGGTTGCAACATGCCAGTGGCTCACCTGGATGGGACCCTCTCATTTCTTTCCCACAAGATTCATTCTAACTCTGAAAATTTCAGGAGAAAATACAAGTTCAGTATGTGACAGTATAGAGAAGCTATGGTAGATCTAGTCGGTGGAATACTTCTGAGCAATGGAAATGAACTATCAGAGCACAGAAAGACAGAGCTGACCTCTAAGTGCATGTTGCTAAGTGAAAGAAGTGAATCTAAAAGACTGTGTACTATAGGATTCCAAACATAGATTATTCTAGAAAGGCAAATTTATGGAGCCAAAGAAAAGCTCAGTGGCCATCAGGGGTTAGGGTGGGAGAGGGAATTTAGAGCTCTTCTGATAAATATTATAATGAGTTGTCAGTTTACATTTGTCAAAATCCATTTAAAAGTCACCAAGAGGGACTCCTAACATCAACAACAAACATTACATCATAATGTACACTGAGCCAGACGTGGGGTGCACAACTGTGACCCCAGCATTTGTAAGGTAGAGGCATGAGGAGCAAGTTCAAGCCCAGCCTCAGCTATAAAGCAAGTTGCAGGCCAGCCTAGGCTACAGGGAACCCTGTCTCAGGAACAACAATAACAAGAATGTATATTTGCTCATGTATGATAAGAAATGCACTATAGGGCTGGAGAGATGGCCTAGCAGTTAAGAGTGCCAACCACTCTTACAGAGGACCCGGGTTCGATCCCCAGCACCCACATGGCGGCCGAGAGCTGTCTGAAACTCCATTTCCGGGAGAACTCCAGTTCCAGGGGAATCCAAGACCCTCTTCTGACCTCCACGGCATTGCACGACATGGGTGCACAGACTTGCATGCAGACAGTACATTCATACACATACGGAAATAAATTTAAAAAAAATTTAAAAAAAGAAATGCACTATAGTGATATTAAAAATAAAAAACAACTAAGCAAATGGTAAATACTTAACAAATTAAAAAATTCCACAGGCATGACATACTTAAGATGATGAAGCCAGGCATGGAGGCACACACTTTTGATCCCAGCACTCAGGAGGCAGAGGCAGGTAGGTCTCTGTGAGGTTGAGGCTAGCCTTGTCTACACATCGAGTTTCAGAACGGCTGGGGCTATAGGGAGACTGTGTCTCAAAAAAGAAAAAGAAAATAATAATAATAATAATAATAATAAAAATCTCATTTCTAAGAGTTCCAACTTGTTACCAAAAGCTTCACCATGGTATTTAGAAAACACTGTTACTAAGTATAAAATACCACATGATGACCTGCGCTCAGGCAGGGCTGAGTGCAGTTGACAGCTGGGGTCCCAGTGGCAGCTGTCACTCTGCCCTGAGCCACCTGTGTTGAAGTGTGGTTGACCCAGTGTGACTAAGGAGAGAAGACAGGGGAAGTGAGGCCCTGGGTTGGGGCTCTGCCACTTCAGCCAGCTGGCCTGCAGGGGTAACTCAGTAACAGCCCTACCAGTGGTTGTCACTCTGGTCTCCAAGGAAACCAGATCTGGCCAGATGTAACTAGGGTCTGGGCCTGGAAAGGATGGGGAAGGGATTTTTCTTCTCCCACTTTGGGGGAAGGGGAC
Organism: Rhizomys pruinosus; assembly: GCA_009823505.1. Taxonomy (NCBI): domain Eukaryota; kingdom Metazoa; phylum Chordata; class Mammalia; order Rodentia; family Spalacidae; genus Rhizomys; species Rhizomys pruinosus. Next base: position 489,068 of record VZQC01009198.1, read on the forward strand.
CTTCTCTGGCTTTTATGTCTCTTCTTTGAACAAAAGTTCTTCTGCTTTAAAAATTAAAAGTGACCATCTGGTTTCTTTCCCTGAAAGAATTCACTAGGGGCCAAGGAATGAAGCACCTGGGGGTAGACAGCAGATCAAAGTGAACTGGAAACTCGGGAGTATTTTCTCATTTCTAAGGGGATTATCGCGAGGAATGTATTTTGGCTTCTGCAAACCTATCAGATATCCCTGCTCCTGCTGAGGTCTGCCCACAGCCTTTCTGCAAGCCGTTATCCTAGGAGCAACCCTCCTATCTAACCCCAGAGCCCCTGCCAATCTGATTCACACTCTGAGGGCTGAGGACACTCTTTGGGAAATACCCTACTTAGAAGAAAGCAAGTGTTTGCCAAAAAGTATTTCTTAGGGGCTGGAGAGATGGCTCAGTGATTAAGAACTTGCTGCTCTTGCAGAGGACCTGAGCTCTGTTCCCAGCAGCTCCCTCAGGTGATTCACAGCTGCCTGTGTCTACTTCATGGAGAGCCAATGCCTCTGGCTTCTACAGGCACCTGCACACAAGTGCACATAACTACACACAGATAACATATACCTACATATAGTTAAAAAGTAAACATCAGGAAAGTATTCATTAGGCCATATGACACATGATTAAGAAGGGAAAAACCAAAGGCTCTGACCGTTTGCATGCATGCTTGGCCTCTGTTGGTAAAGTGCATGCCATACATCTGAGTTCCATCCCTAGAACCCATTGCATTAAGGCAGGTGTGGTGACCCACACTTGTAATCCTGGTTCTGGGGAGGCAGAGTTAGATCCCTGGGACTTGGCAGCCACTAGTCAATCCTAATTTGTATTCTCCAGGCCAATATGATGCCCCATCTCAAAAAACAAGGCATGACACTCAAGGTTGGCCTCTGGCCTTCACATGCACACACACACACACACACACACACACACACACACACATACATGGATGCAAACTTTCATATGACACATACACATGTACACACATACACAAATAGTCCTGTCAATCTGGGTTTCTGGGACCCCATCCTCTGGAAGACAGAGGGCACAGTTTGGGAAACTCCCTACTTAGAAGAATGCAAACATTTGCCCAAAAGTATTTATTGGGCCATAAGACAGACCATCAGTAAAGAAAGAGGCAAATGCTGTGGTAGTTGACATACAAAACTAACAACTCAAGTTATAACAGAGTTTAAATGAGGGAGGAAATAGTGCCTGAAGAGAATCTCACAGTAGGAACCAGACCCCAGTGTGCTGGATGGCGTTAGTGTCAGCTTGGCACACCTGGGTTAAGGAGCCTCGATTGGGGACCTGCCTCCATTGGACTGGCCTGCGGCCATGTCTGTGGAGTATTTTCTTAATTGTTGAGTGATGTGGGAGGGGCCAGCCCACTGTGGGCAGTGTCACCCCTGGGCAGGTTGTTGTGTATATATAAGAAAATGGGTTGAGCATGGGCCAGGAGAGCAAGCCAGTAGGTAGCGTTCCTCCATGGCCTGTGCTTCAGCTCCTGCCTCCAGGTTCCTGCCCTGAGTTCCTATGTTGGGCTCCTTCAGTGATGAACTGCGACCTGGGAGATGTAAGCTGAATAAACCCTTTCCTCCCCAAGTTGGTATTGGTCAGAATGTTTTGTCACAGCAATAGAGAAGGAAACTAGAACACCCAGGATTCCAAGCTCGCAAGTATGATGATCTGTTCTCAGCCAAGACCTGGATGGAGGTCCTCTGCTGCCTTCTAAGTAGAAAATGACCTCAGATTGCTTCCCTTCCTGAAGTGTACTCTTGTGTGTCTAGGCACTTGTGTCTATGTGTGTCATCATGAATGACCTTACCGGGTTCATGACAGCAAAGCCTCAGGTCCCCAAGATCAACACTCTGAGAGAGGAAACAGCAAGGGTGACAATGTCTCCCCATCGTCCCAACAACAGGAAAGAAGAACTTGGAGTCAAGGAAGCATCATTCACTCAATTGTGAGAGAAATCTTTGAACAAGACCTGGACACCCAGCCAGACCATGAGCATAAGGAGCCACAGTGACCAGACCACAAGCAGAAGGAGCCACAGTGACCAGACCACGAGAAGGAGCCACAGAGACCAGATCACAAGGAGAAGGAGCCACAGAAGCCAGACGATGAGCAAAAGGAGCCACAGTGGCCAGACCATGAGCATAAGGAGCCACAGTGGCCAGGCCACGAGCAGAAGGAGCCACAGTGGCCAGACCATGAGCAGAAAGAGCCACAGTGACCAGACCATGAGCAGAAAGAGCCACAGTGACCAGACCACGTGCAGAAGGAGCCACAGAGACCAGATCACAAGGAGAAGGAGCCACAGAAGCCAGACGATGAGCAAAAGGAGCCACAGTGGCCAGACCATGAGCAGAAAGAGCCACAGTGACCAGACCACAAGGAGAAGGAGCCACAGTAGCCAGACCATGAGCAGAAGGAGCCACAGTGGCCAGGCCACGAGCAGAAGGAGCCACAGTAGCCAGACCATGAGCAGAAGGAGCCACAGTGGCCAGGCCACGAGCAGAAGAAGCCACAGTGGCCAGACCATGAGCAGAAGGAGCCACAGAGACCAGACTACAAGCAGAAGGAGCCACAGTGGCCAGACCATGAGCAGAAGGAGCCACAGTAGCCAGACCACGTGCAGAAGGAGCCACAGAAGCCAGACCACGTGCAGAAGGAGCCACAGAAGCCAGACCACGAGCAGAAGGAGCCACAGTGACCAGACCATGAGCAGAAGGAGCCACAGAGACCAGACCACAAGCAGAAGGAGCCACAGTGGCCAGACCACGAGCAGAAGGAGCCACAGAGACCAGACCATGAGCAGAAGGAGCCACAGAGACCAGACCACAAGCAGAAGGAGCCACAG